>JAUCMS010000084.1:646996-658883 GCA_032357445.1 Enteromius radiatus | reverse complement strand
GATAACACAGAGAGATGCTGCACTTGCGAAATAAATTCATGTTTTCGCCTGAGCAACGTCAGGTGCACCTGTGCGACTGCGATTTTTTTTTCCAGTCGCACATTTAAAAATTTCGGTCGCACTCTGGAGCCCTGGGGACTGAAACATTCAGATCGGTGCATCCCTAGTAAAAATAATTCAAAATATATTTTTGCAATAGAATTTTAAAGTTATGCTAAAATAAATGTGATATGGCTCATTGTTGAGAAGCGCTTATAAACCGGCTGTTGTTAAGAAAAGAGAAGTGATAATAAAGTGATTATGAAAATACAAGCTTGATAGCTTAGGTTTTGAAAATGAAATAAGACCATTAAAAATATGAATATAAATATTAAATATATTAGTATAATATTACAGAAATGTGTTTACTACTACTACTATTACAACAACTACTACAAGAACTAATAATAATAATAAGTAACAATAATTAATTATTAATTAATAATGATAATAATTATTATTGTTATTATATTTAATTTTGCAAGTACAATAATAATTCTAGATTTATTTTAAACAAATAAATAAAGTAATTAATTTGAGAAGGGGGTTCCTCTCTCATTAAAAAAACGAGTGTCACTGTTAAGCAAGCTGTCACACCCAGAATAGGCCTCCTGTTGTGAAAACAATGTAAGAAACACTGCGTCTGCTGCTGCTCATAGAAGGTCGTTCATGTCTCTGTGGTTTAACTAACCACATGGTTTGAGTTGAGCTGAGAAACGCATGAAAAATCTTTCCACAGGAAACACTGTAGTTCGTACAGGAACTAAAAGCAACGCAGAGTGAAACAAATTTAGCTGAGGGAAAGCGTTTCCTCTTCTACGACTAAACTCTCCTCTAAACAAGTCGTCTGACATTTGTCACATTCTTGCCTTGTGCCAGCTTCAGCACAGGACTTTGACCACAGATGGCACAAATACAAAGAAGCAACCAAAACTAAATCAGAGTAAAAGAAGAGCCTGTTTCAAAGCTGCCGAGCAACAGTGCTTGTGTTCGGCAACCGCACGACCTACATATAAATGTCATCTGTCCGTCTGTTTGGGCAAACTTGTGCTGGTTAAAGTATGGTATCTTTAGATGAAACTGACAAAATGGTGCCACAGCAGTTGACATGGGGAAGTAGAGCAATATTTCCTGTCACAGCTCTCTACAGTAAACGGTCAAAATTTCCCAATAACGCACAACAAATTCACTAGAGGCCACTGGAAGACTGACTGGAATAATTCATCCCAGACTTCAAATGCACGGCGGTGGGGTTTTCTCTCGCTAGAGACTGTAAAAAACCTTTAAAGCAGTAGTGGCCTTGAAGATGTGCATCTGCAAAATTAACCATAAAAAAACTCCAACAACTAGTAGCACAAATTCACAGACTTGCAGTCCTAAACAGTATTTTTACCTAGAATCATGGCGTATGCGCAATAAATGTGTTAAACAAGCAGAAGGGCTCGTGTTACCTATGATTCAGTCTTACTGACATTATCTGAACAAGTCTGGAACGGCACTGGTATTAAGAATTGGCATAAAATGTGACGTATGAGTCCATTTCATGTATTGGCATAAAATGTCATGCGTGAGGTCATTCATTTTAACATTCATTACAGTGAACTATGCAGTTACTAGTACAGTCATTAGCATGTATTCCTTTGCTAACAACTGATAAATAACTATTGAAATGCTACTGGTAACAAATTACCAATGTTTGCCATTTAATTCTATGTGGCTCACTCATATAACTGCTGGTGCATACTCCACTTTCACTGTGATGACAAGAACAAAAGCTATTTTTAGTGATTTAAGAAAATATAGCAAGTTGGGTTAATGCTGTTTGTCTCATAAACAAGTATTAGTTCAACTGGAATAACTTGTTAACAGGGAAATAATTGGATTAGAAGCAACATCTAGAGTGAACAGTTGACCTGTGAACCACAGATCCCTAAGAGGATACAATCGATTTCTTAACTAGTCATTTAAATACGAAGATGCTACTTAGTTGAATGGAAATGAATAGATGTAAACGAGCACACGTGACTTCACCTTGATGTACATCGCGAAATCACAAAACGCTTGAAAAGAATACATGATCTGATGTGGAGGAAAGAGCAACGACATGTTCACGGTGGGCTTTGATTTCTGTGCATCCATAACATAAGCCCCCCCAAACCTGTGGATGTAGCCGTGTATGAGGGCGAGCCCAAAAATGAGAAAAACGCCGATGCATTGATCGCTTTTACCTTGATAATACTGGCCTTCCGCGGGATTCCAGTTTTGCCGTCCAGCACCACCACAGACGCGTTGGCCGGGTCGAGCCCCTGGTTCTCGGGCGCACACAGTCCGCAGTCCCCGTTCGAGACCGACACCTCGCTCGCAGCTCTGCCGTCCGCATCATCGCCAGGCTGGGCGGACTTCCCGCCAGCGCTCGGCGATGAGACCCCGCTGTTCTCGGCGACAAACTCCGCCATGAGCCCCGTGTAACGCACGCAGCCGCCTGTGCCTGGCAGTATTAGCTGTCGGTTCGAGTAGCGAGCGACTGGAGCTCCCCGAGAGACGTGAGAGAGAAATGGAGAGCCATCGCGGGTTTAATGCTCGTCGGCGTTTCTGCTTCGGCTCGCCAGCATCTGTCGCGTTCGATTCATTGTATCTGCGCGCACCGCGTTCGAATGTTTCAATGTTACAATGTTGCAAGTGTCATTGTTAAAGCGCTCGCGCGGGTCTGACAGATACTGCCATCTGCTGAATTCACTATAATACACTGCTGCTGCTTCGAAACACCGCGCAGCACGTCCGTGATCAGATAAGGCTTTACATGGAAGCGCATGCATGTCAGAACATATATGCTGCAGGCAGACCGGGGCAAGTTGTCACACTTGGAAATTAACAGGAAACACGCTTCTAGTCTACGTTATCTCAAGAGTGTCATAAGTTTTTATTACACAGTTCAACAAATGTTTGATGGCAAGCACGCTGGTTTCAGAATCCTACTTCGAAACTTGATCAGTTGAAGATAACTTGTGTGATTTCTGTCATACATAAAGACAAAAGGCAACTATCCTAAAGACGGTGAATTCCTCAGACGAGTGTATTTTGTCGTTGTTTTTAAGCAAGCTGATTAAAAAAAATAAACTGAAAGCACACAATGCATAGAGAAACATATGAGAAAAACACATGAGAAAATGCTGAATAAAATATAGTATACATGTTTTATCGTTGTTGATGTACAGTTGGTAAAGTGCTTTTCTTGTAAGTAATCAAATTAAGCTACAGTAAGGTAGTTGAATTTATGCAATTACTTAATAATCATAACAACAATTAAAAATGTTTTTAGAGGAATATGCATGCATGTCAAGACAGATGGCTGTTAACAACATGCTTCTGTTGCCAAGTATGTCAAAAATGTGCTGAAAAATCTGTTCTTTGTGCAGTAAATCATCTTAACAAATTTGAAAAAAATGACATCTAGTAGTTAATGTGAGGTAGCCAGGATGTTAAAGGATGTTAAACTCTACTACATCAATGGCCACATTATGTTACTTACGTTAGTAGAGATTATGTGTAAATATTCATGCATATTACATTTAGTCATTGTGCATTTGTTATTATTTTTGCAATATATTTTGATGATTTGGAGATGCAGGAATACACATGCTACTTTTAAATAAATTTTGCCATATTGAATTGAGAGTTTAGCATGTTTATGATGATTATAGTAATGACAAATCAGATACAATGTACAATAGTACAAAACCCAGCATTTTCTAGAAAAAAACATGCATGTGGATTATTATAGATTACGGATGCATTTTGGCCAGAAGTGATGGTTTGAAGGTTTTAAAATATCCTAATCATGGAGCTGTTTCTTATAAACACACAGCTTTTCACTTCTAAAAGCATTAAGTGGTGAGGATTATTGTGATGTTTTTATCAGCTCTTTGGAGTCTCATTCTGATGGCACCCATTCACTCCAGAGCATCCATTGCTGAGCAAGATGTAATGCTACATTTCTCAAAATCTCTCTCAGTTTAACTCATGCTGAAATGAACCCACATGGCCTAAGGGTCAGTACATATTCAACAGCTATATAACTATATGCAAATGGAGATACTGGGCACACATGAATGAATGGTTTAGCCCTTTTTTGTATTTCCCAGAACGGAATCCAGTCCAGAGCGTGTGACACAAGAAAGCCAGCTTGTTATTTGACCACCCTGAGCAGTTTAAGCCCGCCTCCTCACATTGTGTTCTCACACACGTGATATGCACATTTCAACAAGTAGCTTTCAGCAGGTGAAAGTTGCACACGCCTGTGCGGTTATACACACTCAACACAGGTCTTCAGATCAAAGAAAAAGACGACTATTCTAATCATTTCTTACAAGAAGCACGAATAGTTTGTGTTGATCATATAATGTGCAACAGAGCCACCTGCTGGACACTTGGGTTATTACAAATACTTTAGCATTGTTATTAACAATATGTGCCTTTATCTATTTAGTATCCTTTATCTATTTTCAAATCAATTAATTCTATAGTTCTATTATTTTATTAGGGTAAGATATTTTATTATACAACGATAATAATTATTTTTAAAGGTTCTTCTTATTTCTATAATTCACGATTTATGTGGTTATGCATTTATTTTTCAGTATGTATTTTTTTATGTATTTATACTTTTAGTATATATACAGTAGTTTTACTATAAACTATGCAGTCTATAAGTATCACTACTAATCACTATTTAAGTTCCTTTCGTTTTAGTCATTGTCATGATGTTGTTGAAGTGAAGTGACTTGTGGCCGGGATTTGTGCTCTGCGTTTTACCCATCCAACATGCACACACACAGCAGTGAGAAGTGAACAACCACACACACCATGAATACACACCCATCGCTGTTGATCTCGTCAGTGCCACTCCCGACCCAGAGCCCAGCCCACCATCTCCCCGCTACGCAGAGCCACAGACCATGCCCACCGCTGACAAAGAGGTGCGAGAGCCGGCAAGTGAGCTCACCACGGTGGAGAAAGCCAAGGACAGCGAGAGCGCGGAAAGGAGCTCCACCCACTGCACCATGGCTGAGGGTGAGCTGTTACATCTGGGGCCAGCAGCGAAGGACTTCATAGACTGGGGAACACAAGTCCTCACTCCCCAGGTGTGCCCTCCAGTGCCCGCCCTCCCACCCATTCCTGCCCATGCCACCGCTGTCATCTGCCAGCACCATTGCTCACCCTCAGCCCACCACCTGTGTGCTGGGTCTGCCAGTCTCCATCGGCATCATGGCTGGAGGATCCCTCAGCTTCACCTCCAGTCTCAGAGTCCCGGACTCCACCTTGGCCCTCCGACCCGTCGTCTCCACCACGGCCCCTAGCTCCTTCCTCTCCACCGTGGCCCATCAGTCCACCAGTTCCACCAGGCTGCATCGTCCCTCCGGCTCCACCTTAGTCTGTCGTCGACCATCCGCCGCCTCAGGACTCTACTCCTCCGGATACGCCTTGTCCCTTCGGCTCTGTCAGGCTCCTCCCTCCCTCCAGCTCCGCCTCAGTCCTCTGTCTCTCCGGCTCCACCGCGGCCTTCCGAATCCCCATCTTCACATCAGTCCCCATCTGCTCCGGATCCTCTGCGTCGGCCTGGATCATCGGTGCTCAGTGGCTCCTCTGTGGGTCAACGTAATGGCTGGGCTCTGGGTCCCGCCGGATTCCTCCTGCTCCAGACCTCTCTTGTTTCTCCCTTGGTTCCTCCCTCCATCATCACCACCATGGACTCTGCCAGCCGTCCACCTCCCGGACACCCGACCACCTCCAGAACCTCCTCCAGACTTTCCTTGATGCCCTTCGGTGTGTCTACGCCGCGAGAACGCGGCTTCCAGGAGGGGGGCGAACTGTAATCCCCATGTGCTCCGTCTTTGTGTGTTCTAGTTTCTGTTAATTGTGTTCAGTTGTGCCTTCCTCGTTTGTCTCATTACCATCACTATTTAAGTTCCTTTCAGTTTAGTCGTTGTCGTCCGGTATTAATATTGTTTGATGTTGCCTGCCTGTCTGTTTGCCTGTTTTTGAATGAAAAGACTATTTACTTGCAAACTCGTATCTCTGCTCGTGCTTTACCCGCACCAACAGCGTGACAGAAAGCGCTGTCTCTTGTGGCTTATTAATTTAAAATGGACATACATGGATCTGTGAAGCCTTATGACATAATCTAATCATTGAATGATTTTAATAAAGTGATGTGACTACATAAACTGCAGGATTACAGTGCATTGTTGCAGAAAAAATCATTACATGAACATTTCAGCACACCATGCATAGAATGACCAAACGTTTTTCTGCCAGCAGTCTGTCATTTGTGACGTGTCCTGTTTTCACAGTCTTAAGTTGTGCTTTCTCCAGCTATTGTTTTCAGTATGTGGGTTTACAAGGCTTATAAAACACAAATGACTTTATTTATATGCGACTGTATAAGCTTTACTGAAAAAAAAAGGTTGAGGTAATAATACAAAACAGACTGGCCTTTTCCATCATGTTATTAAAGTACAGTACCCTTGATTTATAATAACCATCATATTTGAGGTATTCCACATTGAAAGAACAGAAACAGAAAGAAGTTAGAATATAAATTTCACATTATAGGAAAATGTGCTACAACTATCCGAAGCAGGCCGCACTTTATCCGATGTGGTCAGGGAAGATTTCATTTCTTCGCAATGGGGATGATTTTGTCTTTACACTGACAACTGGCTGGACACGACTGGCTTACAACGGACTTGTCACAAGTGGCCGTTTTCTTTAGTTCATCGCAGTTGCTTAACTCGTTGATGTACGGACAGGGATTAGCTAGAAGAAGAGAGAATTGAAAGACAGTGAAGCAATAAATTCTTCTCAGAGCTGCATTTAAGTCATTTTGCAACTAAAAAAAGAAGTGCACTTACTGCAAAGACCGTTTTCACAGTTGTCCGGACAGGCAGCACACGGATCGCCCAGCGAGTACGGCAGGACTCCTTTGAAATTCCCTCTGAAGTGCAAGAAGAAACATGGATGAACACAACTCACATTGTGTTCAATTTGGAAAACAAAACCTTAAAATATCATATAGACGTACGCGCGGTAGTACTGACATCCGTAGAAGTAGGATTTTCCACACTGAGTCACGGCACAACCGACCTCATAGGAGCTGTACCACACCACCTGAACAAAAGCACTAAATCTTACACATGCATTGAAATTCTGCTGAAAAAGAAGTGTGCTTCATTGTATTTAATGGGCAGTATACACTCTACTTTCACGCCCCTTTCTTAACATGCTTAAAAGTGCGCTTCATAAACTTGTCGAATTTAATAATTGTTGTTATGCTTTAAAAAAAGCACTTATTTTGATGTGTTCACCAATATAATAAACCTCATACTTAATAGTCAAACTAGCATTCTTCAAAATATCTTGTTTGTGTTCAGCAGAAAACGGGAACTCACACAGGCTTGGGACAGGGTGAGTAAATAGTGACAGAATTTCATTACTATTTCTTTAAAGAGCTCCTAAGAGCAGTATAAATGTATGGGGGGGAAAAAAAAAATATATATATATATATATGTAAAGGGATTGAAATATATGAATGTAGTGAAGAAATCCAAATGAATAATGACCTGTGTGTAATGTCCAGTTGACTGACCGTTGGTGGATCCAGTGGCATATTTATAATTCTTGACTTCGCTGTGCCAGGCATTTACCACATCAGTCCATGAAAAAAGCCTAGAGGACTTGAAGAGATTTTCACCCATTTCATATCCTGTCCATTAGAGAGAAAATATTCAATGAGGGAAGCTGCAGCACAGCATCTGGTGGACTGCAGACTGGTTGAAATGATAAAATGACATTTTTAAATAGATTTTTATGATCTTTTGTTTTTTTGTACACTAAACCCTGTAAAAAGAGGGCCAATGTCCTGTGGTTATACAAAGGAATTTAAATTATTTATTGCAAATTGAATGGATCCTTTTCCATTTTTCAATGCATTTTTTACGATGTACAGTAATAAAGTGCTGTAGTGATTCGTTCATTGTCAAATCATGAAGTGAAACTTCATGTGCACTGCATGTGACTATGACACACACTGCCATTTCTCCCTGCATTTCCTCCCTCATCTGTACAGACTAGTCAGCATGTCAACACTCACTTGCACAATCCTCCTGTATAAATATTAGGCCTATATGCATGTGGGTTGATGAAAGAAATCTTCTGTTTTCTCAGGTCTAAATTGCTTTGGTTGCATATGCCATAACAAAATATTAAAGCAAGTAATATTTATTTTAAAGAAATATCAAGTCAAGAATTTCTTAAGAACAGAAAACATGGTAAAACAACAGCTCTAGTGTTGAAGATGAAGGAAGTATAGTATGACTTTTTTGTTTGTGATAAATCATACCTGTAGTTATTAAAAATCATCAAAAAGGCAGTTAGTTCATTAAAATCCACTGAAAAGTTCCTTTGTTGAAGATTTATTATCTATGCATTAATATTCTTATTTGTTATTACTGATTTAAGTATCCAGATGTAGTTTCCAATTTGTTTAAATATATAACAGCCAAAAGTAATTTGCTTCAACAGCGAGACTTCATTCCTAATTTATAAATTTTCACGAGTTCACATGTTCTCATAATGCAAATAGTAAGCGTGTTTGGTGTGCTGTCCAGGGGAGCGAGCCGAGAGCCATAGTAGCTTAAATCCTTGCGAGGGCAGAGCTCAGCGTCCGGCTCGAACCCCGCATAGCCCCCCTGGAGGAAGGTGAAGACCAATGGCAGAGAAGGGGTGGCGGCGGGATGCATACACGAGATACGGAAGGGAGGAAAACGAGCTTAGCGGAGATGCTAGGTTCTGATTGGGTGAATGGATAATAGGCTGATTGGAAGAATGCGAAGCCAGCCGAGGCTAATTATTCAAACTTGTAATAAATAATAAATAAATAATTATATAAGTAAGCAATTGAAAAAAGTTAATTGTGGTAACAGCATACTGAGAATAACATAACATTCAGATTACGACAAAAGTCAAATAGTCTTAATTTCAGATTTTCTCATAATTCTATGAGATAACATATCTTCATATTTTGTGATTCTGATTTAGCAAGAAAATAAATTGAGATATAAATTGAGAATTGCAAGAAAAAAAAAGTTTTTCTTTGTGAGATAAAGTCGCAAGTAATTTAACATTGTTTTTTTATTCCAAAGCAGAAATAAGCTTCCGTAAAATCAGTAACCTAGAAATAATGCAGAATATATATTCAGATTTTTTCTGTTTATTTACAGGCTGTTAAAAAAGTTTCAATGTGCAATTTAAACATACATAAAAGCATGCACACAGACAAATATTACAAAATAACATATGAAATGACTTAAATATTTTAGGGTATCACCTTTGGCTTGCTTTTTGTTAGGTTTTTTTTTCAGTTTTGTAAAACTGCTTTAGAACACAATGTACTATGAAAACGCCCTAAAAATAACTGAACCGAGTGTAATTGTGGGTAACATACTGTCGATCGTGCGGGTGCTCGGTGGTCCATGTGTCATGTTACACTGATCAATCCAGCTTTTAACTGACTGTGCCACTGCATTGCTCCAACTCTAGAAATAACAAAAAACACTTTCCGTTCAGCACGTGACAGCGTTACACTAAGATGCATGTTTCATTTGCAAATGTAAATTAAAAGAATGATTTACCATCTTGAGCATGTTGCTGGCAGCTGGCTTCACAGCCCTTCGGTAAGCGTTGTGCACATCCACGATCTCCTGCTGGACAGAAGTCAGGTCCGTACAGATGCCTGTCATGAGAAAAGACACAGCCATCAGTCTATATTCATGCATATTAACTAGATTTGTAACAGACAGTATGGTAATATATGCTCACCTGTCTGGAAATCCCAGCACATGAAAAGAAACAAATATGAACAGTTATTATTACTGCTTATATATATATATATATATATATGACTGCAGAACTGATTTTAAGCATTCAAGCAAAAGTCTTTAGAACATAACATTTTTAAAATCATTAGAAATTTTCTTTGTCAAATGTGTCCGAATGTTACTCATAGCAAATCATTTGTGTAAGTATCATAAACAAAATCGCAATTTATTAAAATCAAACTCACCAAGCTGCAGGCAGTGCCCATATGGAGCAACCCCAGGATACAAACTGTTACTGCTAACATTTTTGTGTCCTTCTGTCTAGGAGATTAAAGAGGTAGTATGTAAAATAAATAAATAAACAAAGTAGGACACATTCTATATTTAAAACTGTTTGAAAATAAACACACACACACACACACACTAATTATAAATTAAAAAAAAAATACATCCTGTTAAAAACAACAACAAAAATACATTTAAAAATACAATTCAAAATATAAATTGATTCATAATCATAAAAAAATCCACTATAGTTGAATTCAAAACATGACGAAACTCAAATTTCAGTTTTAAAAGCTTTGTTTGTAGTCCCTTCTCAGATATAAAACATAACTTGCATTGTATCTATCTATCTATCTATAGATATAGATACACACATACATACATAATCTGTAAAAACATGTTATTATATATATATAAAATCTTCAAAAACTCAGATTCATAAATGTGATCCTCACCTGCTCATATGATGGAGGCGTCTGAAATGTGGCGCTCAAGTCCCACACTATTCCCTTTATATTCCCAACATCATGTTCCCATGTCAGCAGTGACATGTGACACCACTTGAGCAATACGTTCACAAAACAATACAAAACCTGAGAAGTTAATAGTAGAAGCAAACATAAAAGTGTAAACACGAGGGTGTAGGTTTAGTTTAAAGAACAGCGTGAATTAACCCACAGAAGAATGAGGCAAGATGTCTAAAGAACCTGCAAACAAAGCAACAATGATAAATCGAATGGACAACGTGGCAATGGACCAGAGCTTATAACTAAAGAATACACATTATGCTTCATATGGAGAGATGAATAATCGGTCCAAATTAAACAGAAACCGTAGACTTTACTTTCTCTTAATCACCCGCATGCTATTACAGTGACGCCAGGTTCAGACTGAGCAAAATACCTGGATAATTAACAAACGGAAACATTACAGTAGTATCAGATTCAGATCAGATGTCTCCAGGGTTTACTGTGCTTTTTCAGAGGGTCATATTGCAACGGGATGTAATCTTTTAAAGCATAGAACCGACTCTTTTTACATCATTGTAAGACCTTTAGATTTGAACGTAACTATTCATACGCATGTTGGTGATTTGATGTACCTGATGGCATTATTCTGCTGCAGGACTGACAGGTTTATATTCCTGCAGTTAGCGACGAGCCTCATGAGTACAATCGCTGAGTGATAAATGACGTATGAGCAAATCTGCCATAAAGATCACTGCATTCAGCCGGGATATTCAGATGACAGGTCAAGGCAAATCATGCACAATGAGCAATAATTATGTATTTGTAATATGTTACATATTATATTTACATAGGACTCGTTAGACACACACTTAGAAAAACTTGTTGAAGTTGAAGTAACAGATTATAGGAGTATGTTTTCCATGAAAATACTACTTCAGCTTTTCTATTTCAAAACGTTACATTTAATTCAGTGTTACTTGCACTTGATTTCTGAGTGATTTGTTTCAATATATTTTATATGTTTAATACATATTAAATAATACATTAATAAAATGTGATAATATAATTCATAACAAAATGTTTCATTACTTGTAAGATTTGTCCTTGATTTGTTGACCAACAAAGACTGCAAAATATATTTTAAGTAGTGCTGGGCAATGATTAATCGCGATTAATCGCAACCAAAATAAAAGTTTTTCTTTACATAATATATGCGTT
>JAUCMS010000084.1:579916-592194 GCA_032357445.1 Enteromius radiatus | reverse complement strand
AAGTGATTAGCACACCTGATTCTGATCATTTGAATGGGTGAGCGAAAACTTTTGGTAATATAGTGTATATATATATGAAGCAGCCCAAGTGTTTTTTTAAGATTAATAATGAACAGAAATTATTTCTGAAAACTGGAGTAATAATGTTGAAAATGTATCTTTGCATGACAGAAATAAATTACATTTTAAAATATACTCAAATAAAAAATAATCATTTTAAATTGTAATAATATTTCACAATTTTTACTGTATTTTGATCAAATAAGTGCTGCCTTAGTGAGCGTACCGACCCCAAACTTTTATCTGAACTCTCTCTTTGTAAGTTTCTGCTTATGTTCACTATGTAGACCACAGACCTGTTGAGGTGCGTCTGCAGTGAACATCCAGGCGCAATTAATCGGCATGATCCAACACGACAATGATCCTTCCCCCCCATCACATCAAACTCGGAAATTATTCAGTGCCCCTTCACCGACGGAGGAGCCCGGCGAGAAAAAATGGCTTCTTATCTATGCAATTTCATTTGCATCATTGTTGCAAATATAATGACAGGACTCCCGGCGTCAGCATTCAATACGCATTAAACAATGCCAATGGAAAGGACGGGCCTGTTCCCGGTTTAATTTTAGAGAAAATAACCTGCGCACCTCACAGAAACTGATTGGGCTGGTGTGGGCGAAGGCTTCAGATGGAGATAGCGGTGGCAGGCCTCAGGCTGGCCTTTATTAAAGCAGCATAATGGAAAATGGCATCATTAGCATTCCTTGACAGTTAACGATTCAATTTGGTTTGATGAGAATTCAAATATTGGCTTCCAAACGCGAACTGACAATAAAGTGGGAGATGCTCGACTGATTCGGGATGCAGAGGGCAGTCGATGGTGGACCACTGCCATTGTAATCAGCGCTTGCTAATTTCGAAGAGCTGATGGTGTGGAAGAAAGAAAGCCGCTTTTGCAATATATTGTTTCGAACTGTGTTTTATTGTTAGGATAATGTGGCATATCAATCGTTTTAATGTTGCAACAATGAGGAAACTGGAAATGAATGAAGTTACTTCTTTGAAATGAAACTTCTTATCTCGACACAAACCCCCATATAAAGAGAGCTGGACCAACAACAAGACCTACAGAAATCAAAGGGGAAAATATGAAGGCACAGTAAACTGTAATTTCATATTCGCAGGATATGCACTACCGGATTTCAGTCTCTGATGTTCACTAAGGCTGCATTTATTTGATAAAAAAAACAGTCAGTACTCCAGTCTTCAGTGTCACATGATCATTCAAAACTCTTGGTGCTAAATTCAGCTATTATTGCTTATTAATAATGCTTCTAATAATTATCAATGTTCAGGCACGGATTACTGACCGGGCCAGCGGGGCCGCTGCCCAGGGGCCCACAGTGCGTTCATGCGCACATTGTCAGAGGCTTTTGCTGCGGGGGCGACACAAACGTTGTGTGGAGGTGTTGTTCAGGAGGCGACGCTAACGTTGCGGCAACGTTGCGTGGAGGTTTCGCTCAGGGGTTGACGCAAACGTTTTGCGAACTTTGTGCTGTCAAGGGCCCACGCAAATGCCTTGCCCAGGGGCCCACCCGACCTATAATCCGTCCCTATCAATGTTCCAAAACTCTTTTGTTTTGTTTAGTTTTTTGCGGAAATGATGATGCATTTTTTTTAAACATTATAAAATATTTTTTCTGTCACTTTTGGTAAATTTGATGCATCCTTGCTGAATGATTTCTTCTTAATCTTCCAAACTGTTCTCCACATAATAATAATAATATATTTATAATAAGAAATAATAATAAGATTAACCCTCTGGGGTCTGAGGTGATTATATTTGTGATTTTTTCAGCTACTTATAACATATTATTAACCAACATGTATTTTTTTTTGTAATCAGCACAAACAGTGCTACAATAATACGTGACCAAGATGAATGTACATGTTCCCATTTTTTTGGAAAAAAAAATATTATGCGTGGTTAGTACGTTTTGGGAAAATAAAACTAGCTGAAATAAAAATTAATCAGAAATGTTTCTTGACCAGCAAATCTGAAATAATGATGCTTTGCATCACAGAAATAAATTACATTTTAATGTATATTTAAATAGAATACAGTTATTTTTGAGTTTAAATTTTTGAAAAATATTTTTAAAAACAACAACATTTAAAAAAAAATCCAAACTTTTAAACAGCAATGTAAAATTCCCACACATATAGATGAAATATGTAAAATTTTGCTGATAATTCAGAACTGCAATTCTGTCTTGTGTGCGAAGGCTTTTCATATGTTAATGACATGCTTGTTTTGTTCTCAGAGCACATGAAGAAGATGGCTTAAGGATTTCGTGTTGTGTTTTATGGGCTACAATAAACAACATTGTTTAAGCAGTATAAACAGGACCAACATGGAAAGTCATGTCGAGCAAAATATGTCTTACTCTGTTCATATCTCTCTTCTCAGCAGATCCAGGACGCTGCGGATCAGGGCATCATGTTTGTGGGTTTCATCCAGGAGCCAGCTGGCCTACGCCCACACGTGCTACGGCACGGAGAACCAGAGGAACCCTCCCTCTCCCTGCACTCCAGCCCCAGCTCGCTGCACGGCTCGGGGCTGACTCCCAGTCCCAGTCCCCTGGAGGAGCCGGAGCTGGGAGACGAGTCCGGAGCGGAGAACGAAGGGAAGAACGGGAGAGGTGAGGCTCTCAGAGAGGACGTGAACGCTTCTGAAGGTGGAGATGGAGGAGATGATCTCTCTGTTGAGAAATCAGGATCTGCTGAAACACAGCAAGGAGATACACTGACACACAACAACAACGACACGGCCAAAATCACAGACACAACCGAGAAACCCAGCAGGTCGGCCCTGACTAAGAGTGGTGGGTTGATCGTCTTTATCCTCTGGTCAAACCAAATATCACACAACTAACTATAGAACGGAAACGAAAGTGTCTTTTAGTTTGAACATACACTACAACTCTGGCCAGGGCTGGGTCATTATTTTTGGTAAATATATATATATATATATTTTAAATTGGTTTTCCACAAATCAGAATAGACAAAGACAACAGCAACATCTATTATTTTTAATCTTAAAAAGAAACAACTACAACAAGCAAAGTAGAGAGAGAGAAAAAAAGAAGCTGCTCAAATGTCCAAATTAGTACATATTGGTGGAAGTTCTCATCGTACAGAAGTTTTCATCTATGAAATACAAACAGCATAATATTGACAATCCCAGCGACTAAATAATTTACAAATGGTTCCCATACTTTGTAGAGAAGATCTGTCTATGAATGAATTACACACCTAAGTTACTCCAGTGGTAATAGCTCTATTAACACTTTTTGCCAGCCCTTCTTTTGGTGTATTTTTGATAATATTCAAGATAAGTGTATACACTGCTGTTCAAAAAGTTTGGTGTCAAAAAGCTTTTTAATGTATTTTAAACAAAAATTCTTCTGCTCACAGTGGCTGCATTTATTTGATTAAAATTACATTAAAAACAGCAATATTATGAAGTTAAAATAACTGTTTGGTATTGTAATATATTCAAAAATGTAATTTATTTTTGTGATGCAAAGCTACATTTACTTTTATAACACTGCAAAAAGGCATGATCAAATTAATGCATCCTCCTGAATAAATATTTAAAAATTCTTAAATATAAATATATTACAAGAAAAACATACCCCAAAATTTTTGAAAAGTTGTGTATGTACTGCTATTTTATTTATGCTCACATACTAAATGACTAAATTGAACAAAAAGAGATTAATCTCTAGTTCAAAATAAGCAAAACAGCAACTGCATATCAATATTGTTTCCAAAATGATTAAAATTGATAGACGTTAGCCTACAGTTTTGTTGTGGCATACAATTAAACTAATAGACATTATAATAATTGCCTTTAGAAGTCAACATATTGTGCATTTTATTTATTTATCACTTAACGTAATCCCATCATTTGTTTTTCTTTTTTGGTCTATGAGCAGATTGACCTTTTTCACGTCACTGGTCAAATAAAATGCATTAAAATCAAAAATTACTTAATTTTAGCATTGACATCTTTGCAAATATATATAGGCTATCAACCGGCCCTAATGCAAGCTGTTTTTTTTTTCCCAAAACTCATTCATCTTCTGGGTGTCACACACAGTGAAAGCATCTCACTGGCATGGTTTTTGTCTGAAGAAAAGCATTGTCATAGAGTTTAAGCGATGCTTTGACGCGTGGGATTGGGCAGACTTGGCATTTACAAAAACCCACACAGCGGGTGCTAGATTAGGCTTTGTTCACCCTTCTCTTCCAGCCAGAAACCAGATGGCAAACCTCATTCAACATTAGCAAGGGAGCTGTTTTTCCCGCAAAAACTGTGGCATTGTGCGCAGAGATCGGTGTACCATGTGAATGATGCATGCTGGGAGTCTTGTGCCGGCAGCCCGAGTCTCCATCTGGATGTGGAAGTGACTTCGTCAGCAGTGGAAGTATGCTAGTGTTTCCACCAGTGGCCTCACGCTGCACCAATTTTTCTCATTCAGCCGCAAAATGACAGATGCCAGGAGTCTTTTGCACAGCGCTGCGTCTTTATGACTTATCGCCACCGCTGATAAATATAGTCATTCCCTGCGCAAGTCCCTCTAATGCTCCGGGTGAACATCTATAAAACATAATGGCCGTGGTCAGCTGTGTGAAATGCTCAGAGCTCAGACGAGGTGCAGGTTTGTCACAGGCTTTTTTACATCCCGTGCCGCTGGAAACCTGCATTCAGAAAGGAAAGGAAAGACTATTTGTATAGTTCATTTCATACACAGCAGAAATTGAGTGCTTTACATAGTAAAATGATTATTAAAAGGCCAATATTCCAGGTTAATCTCGCAATTTGCATTTTAATTTAGAGAAAAAAATAATATTATTTGTATGCAAAAGATGTAAAAAAATAAAAAAGCATTGCAGTATAATGGTCAGGAATATTACAGTCAAGTAAAAATAAAACCATCAAATTTGTCATTACTTGAAAAAAAAACAACAACTTAAATTTAGTTTAAAAATAAAGAAGAAAATATTTTAATTAATTAATAAAAAAAAAAATTAACTTCAACTTAGAACTTGATGTAGTTAAATAAATAAAAACTGAATACACTTAAAAAAAACTTTAAAAAGATGCAAACAATTATTTAAAAATCATATAAAAATTCATTAAAATAGTTGTATTTATTTTTAACAAAACATGAAATTATTCAGTAACGAAAGCACTTCCAAGGGAATAATTTTTTTCTCATTTTCTAACTATTAATTTCTATCCTATTCCTATTAATTCCAACACAGTAACTTGAATGCCGAAGAAAAAGAAAGAAAGAAAGTAATAATAATAATATATAATGACTATACATAAGTATTCACACAACAATATCAAACGTACATTAATAAATAAAGCATTTACTTCTTGAGTGCCTTCAAAGGCATTATTATTCAAAATACTAATAAAAACTATCTGAAAGCTAGTAAAGTAAGGTGATACATTTCTCCTGGAATTTAGCTGAATATGAATCGTTCCACTGATAGCAATGTTTTTTTGGACTGTGTTCAGTGCTGTCTCCATTGTTTTAACACACCGACCGAGGGAATCCAGCAGAAAGCAATGCTACAATGCAATGCTAAAATAGACCCGCTATATCTTCAAGTGCCTCGAGAATTTGCTCCTTTGAGTCAAAAAACGTCTATTTATATCTGCGCCTTAACTTTGGCAATCAGCCGGTGGGATGAAATCCACAGCCGAATATTTCCATAGTTATGGGCTCCAGTGAAGACGGAGGTCAGGACTTGTGGGGTTGTGTTTGTGTGTTGATATGATGCAATTCAAATGCGGATTAGGCAAACACTTGATGACATGTCGGGTTCCTTGGCGGTGCTAACTGCAGATATCCAGCGTGTTTGACCTTGTCAAAAGGGTTGATCACAGAGAGCTCTGAGGCCTGTAACAGGCTCGTTTGTGTGCTTGTTTCTCCACTAAACGTCCCACGCTCCACCAAGACCCTCTGGAAGTTCGAGAATGTCACAGAGACAGCCACTTTCATGAGTGGAGAGCAAGACTTTGTGTCTAATAAACTGCATTTAAATATGCGCAACTTTAATATGGAAAAAAATCATTTGAATTACTTTCACTACAGCTAAATCCCATTTCCCTCCCCAAATTCTCATTGCAAATGAATGCCACTTTTAATTGTAAAACATTATAACAATGGTGAGCTAGTGCTGATACTCAAACTCTAGATTTACATTAACTTTTGTTTTCGCTAGATTCAGTTTATTATAAAAATACTATGGTAGTAGTGATGATGTTAGCTTTTGATAAACCATGCGGCGGTTTTTTGAAATTGTATTGTATGATGATATTGCATATTATTTCATATTACATACAAGTTATGAAATCATATTGCAGAGTACTTTTACATTCACAGAAACACTATACGCTATATATATATATATATATATTGACAGAAACGCTAGTGTTATATAAGCCACTTTTATTTAAAACTATAAAAACAACATAAATACAGCTTTAATATTTAGGTGGATTTCAAATAAACATCTCACCTAAAATCCGCATCTCCATTGTACTGTATTGTAACAGAAACATTTTGTTTTGAAGTTACAGACAAAAGTAAAAAAAAAGGCATATATATATATATATATATATATTTAAAATAAAAATATATTATATTTTTTCTATTTAATTTATCTATTTAATTAAAATATTAATATTTTATTTAGACTTTAGAATACTTATATTAATTTGTTTACAATTTTTTAAATCAAATTCTTAGATTTTTAATTTTATTGAAATTATTGCATTATGTTATTATTTTTATTTTTAGCATGTCGTGTTTTTTGTCTGTAGATAACTTGCATAAATTTGGAGAATTGGAAATGTGAAAGAAACAAAATGTGTAATGTTTGATTATTTCACAATGTAAATATAATGCATTAAAGTAATAATAAAATAAAATAAATTAAATTAAAAAAATAAAATTTTACAACAAACAATATGGTGATATTTCACAAAGTAAATTTATACATTGTTCTTTATTCAAAATATAAGTTGACTTTACCTTTTTATTTTTGGCCCTATAGAAGTACAATACTTTCATAGCTGTGGATGAAAATCCTCCTCATTTCCAATTTTCATCTGGCTCTGGCCCCTGTTTATAAAAAGGGCAGAAATAAAATAAAATTCAGTCTGTAATAAAGTGATGCACATGTACTGTGAACGTTACAGGAAATGGGTTTATAAGAAGAACCTGTTGTCCCGAGCTGAAGTAAAACAACAATTAATGCTTCGTTCTTGCTGAGATTTGTGCTGTAAACACAAGCCGTTCAAATCGCTCTCTCTCATTGGCTTCTCCTGGTCCTGTCAGAGGCGGTTAATGACTCAATGCAGTAAGCGGCAATCTAAATGATCGCTGCCAGAACAAAAGTGCATCCATATTTATCTTTTCAGTCAATTTCCCATTAGTTCTAATATAGGTCTGAAAATAGGGAGGTTTTACTGGGTAACACAAACAAATTCATCTTAGGCTATTGTAATCCATTAGGGCTGCTCTCTTTCTCTTTGTGGCAGATGTAAACAGCGTTTTGTTTTCCAGCCAAATGTAATCTCATTGAGAAGAACGAATGGTCACTTCTCTCAAGCGAGGGTGGTTTAGTGAGAAACGATGCTTCTAAATACTCCTTCCAGATTGCCACTACATCACCTAATTTCCTTAATCACTCACCTCCGCTAGACCTGGACACCAGCTAATTAGTTGTTTAGCCCATCTACAAGCTAATTAATTAAGTGTGAAGGACCACGGCGAAGGAACACGCAGTTCACACACAAACAAATCTCATAACCATGCTAACAAGACCAGTCTGAGATTGGGTTATGATGTTGGGTTAGTGCTGGTTTAGTCTGGTTAACATGGTAGTAGTACAGGTTTAGTCTCAGCTTCTAATTTTTAAACAGTGTTATACATTTTATAATACACAAATATATATATTTGTATTAATACTTTGAATCAGTTTTGTATTAATCTTAATATTTGAAATAGTTTTTATTATTAATTTTAATTTTTAAAGTTTTTTTAAATTAAAAATTAGACTGTTTTTGTAATTTTTTGTAGTTTTTGTCTATATAGGGTTTTTTTTTGTCTTGTTTTATGAATTTTAAATTTTTTATTTTTTTTATCATGTTAAACTACACAAAAATGAGAATTGCTGCCTGAAAGGATTTTTTTTTTTTTGCAAAAAAAAACAACAAAAACACACATTATGGTTTTAATTTGTGCTATTATTTTTAATATATATATATATATATATATATGATAATTATAGCAATAGCCAATAATACATTGTATGGGTCAAAATTGTCGATTTTTCTTTATGCCAAAAATCATTAGGATATTAAGTAAAGATGATATTTTGTAAATTTCCTGCTGTAAATATATTAAAACTTAATTTTTGGTAATTAATATGCATTGCTAAGAAGTTCAAAGGTGCTTTCCTCAATATTTAGATTTTTTTTTTTTTTCAAATATATTCAAATACAAAATCCTAACCTATTTATTCAGCTTTCAGATAATGTTTGAAAAATTTACACTTACAACTGATTTTGTGGTCCAGGGTCACATATACGTATCTAAAAAGTATTATATAAGTATACAAACATAATCAATATTCTAAAAAAATGACAACAAATACATACATTTTTAAAAAATAGTTATAATATCAGTATTCATTCATCGTTACAAAAATCATTGTTGTTCCATGTTTTAATACAGCTGTAGTAACCATGATGTATTTGATTGAAGTGTTTGTCATGTGTGCAGGTGCCGAGCTCTTTGGATTGTTTAACTACCCGGGTCGGCGTGAGGGTCAGCTGAAGTACTACACAGTTAAAGTTCCTCTGCGAGTCCAGCCGCAGGGAGAGGGCATCTGCACGATGGAGGCCAACTGGCTCGATCACATGACTCAACACTTCAACAATGGAGCTTCGCTAGTGGACGGATACTTTCAGCTGGTCAGCGACAGCGGTGAGTTAGTGCTGGACTTCTGAAGGCATTTACAATGTATTATAACAATACTATAGTGTTTGTATACTTGGCATGAAATAAAGGTATTGTTAAATATATTGTATTTATTTATTTAGGGTTAATAAATAAAAATAATACAATTGATACAATAAAAATTCTGAATACTACATTTTGTCCCAAAACTGTAGCAATTGTATTACCATTTTCTGTAAAGTTTAATACATTTATATATATATATATAAAATGTAATGCATACTTAATAAGAAACAATAGTAAAAATTTATAAAATAAAATTCTGAATATTATATGGAGATAATATAGAAAAAAAACAAATTACAATATTATATTATTTTATATATTTATATTTATTTACTTGTATAAAATAAAATTCTGAATATTATATGGAGATAATATAGAAAAAAAAACAAATTACAATATTATATTTTATAAAATACAATATTATATTATTTTATATATTTATATTTATTTACTTTGTATATCTATAAAATAAATTAAATAAATGAATACAAAATATATAATCCTAAATACTACATGCTGCTACTTTCTAAAAACAAGCACATTTTATTTTTCTATTAGCATCATTGTAATTTTATAGGGGTTATAAATAAGGGTTGTGGTATTATTAATATTAATTTGTGCTCATCCTATAGTTGACAAATAATTTAATCAAATGCATATAATAAATGCATGAGCTTTTTTTTTTTTTTTTTAAATTGATTAGTTTGATATTGCAGTGTACCATATTTTATTTTCTGCTTCGTTAATTAATCGTGCTATTAAAATACCTTGTGGGTTGGGCTCATTGGAGTGCACTGAAAGTGTTTTCAGCAAGCCCGATAGAGATCTTCCAGCACTGAGGGAAATGCTCTGGCGGTTTGACTTTCGCTTTGTTCTTTTGATGGTTAACCGTATAAAGGCAGTTTTGTGGCTGGGTTATAACATCAGGGACATGGGGAGAGGAGGGTATTTGTCATCATTTAGAGCTTTCTGGATCTTCAAGTAGTAATGATGTGGCACAAGAACGTGTGCAGTGGTAGCAATGACGCAAAACCCAAGCCTCTTATTAGTTAATTAATTTTCTATAATGACTCCCCTGTACAGTCAGTAGACCCCTGCCAAGTTCTGTGCACTTCTACCGAGGGAAGTCGTCCTGAGGTAATTACGGAGCAAAAGCAGGAATTAATTTGATTCTTATATTTTCTGAGGGAAATGAGAGTGGTATTGGCCCGTGTAAAGCTCAGTGCCACAAAGCTGTGGTGTTCTGCTGGTTGCATGCAGGCAAAAGTCTCCATTCTGACCTCTAGATATGGCACGAGTTCTTCATTCAATGCAAATTGCCTGTTTTATCTCCAACCAGGCAAAAAAAAAATCACAAGTCTGGAACAGAAAAAGCACACATCTATTTAGCAAATCACATGACTTGAGACATTATTCATGTCCTTAAGACAAACGCAGGACAAGCAATCACATCTAAATACCCATTCTTGACCACTAATAAATAAATTGATAAATGTAATACACTAAATAAATAAACAAAACAAATATACACAAAGTATAAAAAATGGCGGTACAAATGACTATATATTATATACATATATAATTGCATAAATGACTTTTAAAAAAAAAAGTGGAATACATAACCTTACCCAAATAAAAATGCAATCTAGAACACAATATATAAACTAAATCGAGCATAAAGAAAATAATATATAAATATCAGATGAAAAACTTAACTGTAACAACTATAAAATTTAATTTAAAAAATGAATAGTAATATTCTAAAAATAATACAATTAAAAATGATTAATATAATTACTAAAACGTCAACTAAAATTAAACTGAAAACCGAATATATGAAAATTAATTCAAATCGGCCATGGTAAAACATTTTTTTTTTTTTACAAATAATAAAAATAGGTTTTTACAGTAAAAAATAAATATATGGGATATTAATAATGAAATAGATTTTTTATATATATATATAAAAAAGCAGAATATATAACCTGACCAAGCATCACTAAATAAATATGTAGGCTAAAATAGAACACAAGATGTTTTCAAGACAAATGATGGTGTTCATGTCAACAACACGTGCAAAGAAAAATAACAGGAAGTGAGGGCCGTGTTAAAGCAGGAGGACGGCGAGGTGCTGGCAGAGCCCCGTGGAGTCCGGGAACAATGTGATATCAAAGCACCGCCAGCATGTAGACTTTTCATAAGTGTCTGATTACATGAAAGGCTGGAGACGCATTCATTATCAGGCTTGTGAGCACATGGGCCAGATCTCTCCAAATTTAGCTCCTCTTTGAGTCTGGCCTGCGAATGCATAATGAGAGCTCCATGGTGATGCACTCCCACAGTGTCTTCTCGCTGTAAACATCAACATATCCGGAATATGTGAGGAGGGATGCACACACAGACAACACAAGCCCATCACAGACAGATTCTCCAGGTCAGTCTCTCCAAAACATGCCAAGGTCACGTTTCACCCCAAAATCAACAGGAAATAATAATAATAATAATTCAAAACATGTGAGTGGCGCTTGCAAATCTCACGGCCTTGATGCTGGATTGTTCTGGCTGGTTACTTTAACCATCAGGGAAAAAATCTAAATCACTTAGAGAATAAAAGCACAGCATGCTGCACTATAGGCATCGCTCATATTCCTGCCACAAACCATGTAGGAGTAATAGAAATGCTCTCCTCCACAAAGTATTATGCACATTGCATAAAAATAATTAAGCTTATTTTAAGACTTATTTTTTAAGATTTTCGGCATTTCGGCCAAAATTTTCATTTCCATTTATTTCACTACTTCCAATCAAGAAGTGAAACTTGTATGATGTATATATTCATTCATTCATTTTTAGAAATCTTGGCCAACTGAAAAGTGTGAGCATGTCCAGCACTCAATACTTTTGGCTGAATTACTGCAGTAATGCAGCTCTTCTGCATTGTTGGGTCTGGCATATCGCATCTTCCTCTTCACAATACCACATAGATTTTCTATGGGGTTAAGGTCAGGCCAGTTCGCTGGCCAGTTAAGGGATACATAGTCCTTAAACCGGGTACTGGTACGGGTATTACAGTTTTTCTCAGTCACTTTGGTGCGTTTCTCAGATCAGAATTAAAATTCTCATAACTATTAGTTCAACCTCCACAACATTTAGTCATTTGTG
>JAUCMS010000084.1:538821-559690 GCA_032357445.1 Enteromius radiatus | reverse complement strand
TCAGAAGAAATGGACAGCACCTGAGTTAAATATATGAGTGTCACAGCAAAGGGTCTGAATACTTATGACCATGTGATGCTTCAGTTTTTATTTTTTAATAAATCTGCAAAAATGTCTACAATTCTGTGTTTTTCTGTCAATATGGAGTGCTGTGTGTACATAAAAAAAAATACAATATTGTTTAAAAGTTCATTTTTATTTATCATGGAAGCAGCGATTAATAAAAGGATGATCAAATGATGAAGCAGCATTACAACCAAGCATTCTTTTGTTATTTTAAAAGGGCAATTTATTAAATATTTATATGCCTATCCATAAAAAAGTTATTAAGGCTCTCTGTCGACATTTTCTGTTTCAGAAAGTCATCTTTAAAGCACGGAACAAGTCCAACAAGAACTCTGTCAAAGACGCACCAAAGAACAAGAAGAAGAAAGACTCCACACCCACCGTAGAGAAAGATATAAGTGATCAAAAGCCCTGTGACGGAGCCGAGAAGAGCACTGAAGAGACAAACACAAGTGTGAACGAACGACGGGAGGAAAGCCAGAATAATGAGACTGATGCTGAAGTGCAGCGTGAACAGAAAGAGGACAGAGAGGAAGGGAATGAGACAGAGGAAGGGACACTAGGAGCAGGCAGGGAAAAACAAGAGGCGCTAGATGGAAATAGCAAGACAGAAGGAAATGCTAAAGATGACATAGATGTTAAAGAGGAAAAGCGTGGCGTGAAAACAGAAGCTGAAATGGGCTCCTGTCAAGACAAGGCCTCACCTACTGCACAAGAAACAGGTCGACAGGAAGAGGAGGTGGACAAACAGGAAGACAGCTCAGCCAATCAGGATTGAGGACGCGCTCAGACCCACCGAGCTAATGGAAGTGGACCTTCTGAATGTTATAAATGCTACCCTGCAAAAAAAAACAAAACACTTTGCTAATCAATATTTTGTCTTGTATCTAAACGTCCTTAAAACAAGTTCGATATACAAAGCAAGAAAGCAAGAGGTTTTATTGATCTTTAGATACTCAAGACAAAACTACTGGTTGATATCGCGTAGATTACGGTTTAAGGCAGGTAAACTGTCGCGCAAACACCTCACCTGACATTTCCACCTCTTGTAACCAATGCTGAACATTTAACTCTCCGCTGGTGAGTGGGCGATAACATCTCTTCCCCATCAATGAGCCGAAAGGACTTGGGTATCCAGGAAGAGGGAGGAGATGGGAAGAGATTGTTATCGGTAAATGCACTGGATGGGAAAACCACATTAATATTTACTCAATGAGCCCAGAGGGCCGAGACAGACTCAAAGACGGCATCTCAGACGCACTCCGAGGAGAAAGTTACTGCTGCGAGAAGCAATCTATTGTGCTGTGAGGTGCATATACTTGTGTATGTTTTTGTTTACGTTTACATGAATATTTCATGTCACCGTCCAAAAACAAAAGAGTCCGATTCTCAAAACTGAAGAGAAGACTCGCACCTGGTTTAGAGAAACATACTTGGATATTTCTATTATGTTTGATGTGCGGTTGTTAGTTTGGTTGATAGCATTCAGAGGCGATCCACCACTGGTTTAAAGGAACAACTCGCACAGAAATTAAAATTCTGTCATCATTTACTCACCCTCGCACGGTTTCAAATATGTATGACTTCATGGGTCAAGCAGAATACGTGAATGAAGACGTGTCGTATGGAAGCCGATTTCTGCCACATAAGATAAACAATAATGCATTAGTAAAAACAAAATTAATTTTGTAATTCTCAGATAAAAAGCCTCGATTATGACAAATTAAGTCTATGAGATAAAGTGTAGAAACGTTTTTTCATTTCATTGATGTTATTGTATACCATGCATAATTATTATTTATATTATATATTTATTATAGGGTGGAAAATTTAATTTTACCCCATAATTTTGACTTTTTATGTCATACTTTCAACATTTATCTCATAGGTTTTTTTTTGGTATATCATAATTATGCTTTGTCAATGTCAAATTATAATTTTTTGTCAAAAAAAGTGGTCCAATTAATTAGAAATATATTATTTACCCATTTTTTGTGGGCTTAGAATATGTTTATGCTTATTAGAATATTGCATTGTTAGCTTAGCCACAAGCTTAATCAACAAATTATTCATTGAATGCCTTGTAGAAATAAATGGTGATTAAATGATGACAGAATTATCATTTACCGGGTGTGTTATTGCTTTTAAAAGAGGCAGATGGCATAATAAGTGTCTGTTTGGGCTTCGGTTTACTTTTACATGGAGACAATCTGCTCTAGCTCTAATACAAACATTTTCAATAATGCATCACAAGTGATTTCGTTTGAGAAAGTCAACACCAGAAAGATGAGATGCGCTCATGAACAGATCCTTTCCGTTTTAATTAGCAGAAGACTAAGGGGCTGATCACAGAGTCGTGTTAAAAACAGCAGAGCACAACAGAAGGTGCGTTTATATGCACATTAACTCCTAGACACTGGCTAATGTTCACCTCAAGATGCTCATTCTGTCCCCTGGTTCATCTCATGGCCTTGCTTTAAAACTGTCAGCGATTTGATTTGTAACTAACAAGTAAACATTTGTTAAAATATGTCAAATTACAGAAATAAACTTGGAAAAACATGCCACTGATGTGCACATATGTGCCTAGTGCACAGCCCGAAAAGATTTTTTTAGAATATTTCACTGCACAGGATTCATAAAGATACTGACAGATTTTATTATGAAAATTGCATTTTCCGAGGACGTAATATGAGAGTGAAACTTCATGGTGTTATTATACAGACCGCCGTCGATTTTCAATTTGCATAAGAAAATAAATGGATACGTGGATAATCCGTAACAGAACGTCGTGATGGGATAGCGGGGTTATTTCATGACAATGATATTATTACCCTGATCTTCTGGGATGCTTCAGATTTAAAGTGAACAACAGAAAATGAGGACGGTCGATGAGATAATGCGGGTTCACGCGGTTCTGTGGCATTCATTAATGAAGCGAATGTCTTGTATTTTAGAAATTAGATCCCTTAATCCAGCAGAATCACAAGACTGATTTCAGATAGAAAGCATTATCCTGTCTGACTTGTGGTTTAGGTTTTTCATAGAAAATATTATTACAGTATTATTTGACGTATTATATATGACGCATTATTTCCAATAAACAGCATCTGGGTAACACGTTGTGTTTTTATACCAGAATAGGCAAAAATAGTGGGTTCACGTTAAATTTCAGTCAGTATAACGTATCAACCAATGAAACCCAGTTTACACAGAAGCCAATTTGCAACCAAGGAGCTTGGTCAAGGTAGAAAATCTGCATGGGGAAATCTTTGGCCTTCACACGAAATTCCTGATCGCATAGAATCCTGTTGAATGCACCTGACAAAAAACAACAATAGAACCCTGCCTAAAATGTAAAGGATTTCTTAATGGAAACTAGAATGGTGTCTACTGGTATGTGATGGATTCTATTGGTAGGGATGTAAATCCAATTGGAAAAACGGCCTAAACACACTACAAAAAGGAATTTGGTCCTTTTTTTTTGTTGTTTTCTATTGGGCTTATATTGGGTTTTTTTAAGCAGGTGATGTCTAGTTAGTTAAAATATCAAACTAAGTGACATTTCTTTTGAATAAAAGAGCCCAGCTTACAGGGAATGCTATCAAAACGTTCTGGCAAGGTTCACTTAGCGATATGAACTGACATTATTCCAGTACCATTAACAGAATGTTCATTCCAAGTTATTTGGTGATGTCGTGTTCTCAAATGTTAGCACAAAAGCACAATTATACATTGTTTATGGAAACTTTTTCATGAATCTAGCATTTTTAAATGTTGCTACTCGTTTCGGAATGTTTAGAGAACATTCCAAAGTAACATTAATGTTTGTAGAATTCTAAAAGGTTCCCTAAAAGGAACATGCCCCCCCCCCCCCTTTTTTTTTTTTTAAATAGGCTCAGTTTCCAACTTTTAGCTGCGGCTTAGCATAAGATCACTGAATCTGATTAGACCATCAAAAATCACTGAAGAGATTTGATTCTCTTGACTCTTCCATAGTTACATTTGCATAGTTACATAGGAAGGAAATCGAATAATCAGCTGTTTCGTGCAGGAGATTCCGCGCAGATTTTACTCATCACCAAGATGGCTGCTCAAAAGTTAAAGTGACTTCTGTGCAAGCAACGAATTTCACACAGAAAATGTCCCTACTGCACCTTAAAAAAGTGCCCACTGTATACCTTACCTGAGCTACATCCGTATTTCCATTAAGTCAGCATTGTAGTGTTGGCGTCTGGCTGTATTTATAATCTGGGTTCACAATGTCAGGGTTTTCCTGCATGTGGTCTCCAGGGACGCTGTGTGTGCGGTTCTGCATTAGCTCTAATGGCCAGAGGGGTCACGTTTAAAATCATAATGGCTTTTCCGTTCCCCCCTCCTGCTGAGTCAAACGTCTGAAGCACTCATCAGAAAGGACGCCAGCTTCCCAACTCCCTAAGAAAAGACGCCCTTTTTTGTCCGCGTACGCTTTAAAAAAAAAATCATTTTGCACTCTTACGCAACGGCGCTTCTCGTTCGGTTTCTGACACGTTGTCATTATAATTGTGCTTTGTCACAGTGCTGTTGTTTGACTGTAGCTGGAGGGGAAAGGCCTTGTTTATTGTTTTAATACAGGGGGAAAGACAGAGCTGCCCTGACGCTTCAACTAGAGACGAAAAGAGCATCCTATTTTCAGTTTAACATGTTCAATCTCAGCTTACATGCGGATGTGTTTTTCAAGCATTACTTGTTGTGGAATCTGTAGGCTTTTCGAGGAGGATTGTGTTAAACAATAGCGGAGATTTCTACAAAAAAACCCATTCAAATTAGCACAAACGCTTAATAAAGAAACAGACGATGTGTAGAAGTTTGTGAATGACGGGCGCCCCGATTCCTGCGGACATCTGTGGGTGCTGATTGTGTGTGGGCCTGCTTATCACTGACGGATAGCAATTATGTTACAGTATGTGCTAGTATGCATATTGCTCTACTGTCAGCATATGCTCTGATAAGCTTGGCTTATCTAGATTGAGTTTGGAACAGAATACTAGTGTACTGCATACTGCACAGTGTATGCTGTGTGCCATCTACTGTTTTAATAAAATGTTAAACAGCATCAAATAAAGCAGTAATACATGGCCTCGAGTGCAAAAATCAAATCACGTCTATTAATAATCATGCATCAAGTAAAAATGTATTGCATGCTGGAATATGCATTATGTACACTACTTTTCCAAAGCTTATAGTCAGTTTTTTTTTACTTTTATTCAGTGAGGATGCATTAAATTATCAAACGTCACAGTAAAGGATGTCACAAAATATTTGTTTTTTAAATCAATTCTGTACTCTTGAACTTCAAAGAATTCAGAAAAGCTAAATCTATCATGGTTTCTATGAAAATATTATGAGGCACAACGGTTTTTATCATTGATCATAGCTTTGCATCAGTGTACGTTCAAATAGAAAACACTGCTTTTACTGTATTTTTAATCAAATAAATGCAGAATTCTTTTTCTGAACCAGATAATTATGTGAAATTAGTACCATAATAGTATGCTTTTTCAAACACAGCCTTTGTTAGATTTTCAAACCCTGTTAAACAAATCAGCTCCACAATTCTTAAAGACTTTAAAGGTTCAATTATTTCTCTGTAGACACACGTTATGCGGTTTAACTCGCCGGCAGTGATGAATGGTTAGTGTGTGAAGGTAGCATGCGTGATCTTTACCGCCCACTATCCAGCGTGTAGATTGAAACGCTCACAAAAGCAGGCATGACATCATCGAGTTCATGGACGTTAAGTCCGGTCTGGGTCATTTGGATCAGTCCGTGGGTTGGCAAGGCCACGTCAAACGAGCTGTTAGGGAAAAACAAGGATGTGGAAGAAAGTGAAATGATGCTGAGTAATATTTATCCTCCCCTTAGTATTGACAGGGTGACCCGTGACTCATGCAGCGGTTGACCTCGTCCGCTGTCGGGGTTTTTTTGTGTTGTATGCTAAGAAATGTGCCAGTTTATTAGTTATATAATGGATTTTAATGTCCCGCGGGCGGCAGGGGAGGATCGCTGTAGCTACTAACGCACATTTAAGCACGTGCACCTCATTTTGTGGTCCATTTACTGACGGTTTTCAGAGAATAAAAGAGTCAAAGATGCTGCATTTCCCCTCTCGACAAAGCACGCTTGTATATCTCAAAGGATTTCTGCCTCCATATTTTTGCAGGTCGCTTCTTTGATTGTCAGCCACTGTTGTGCCATTGTGAACACTGATTAATGTTTTTCATCGTTTGTAAGGACAAGCAACATGATAATGTCATCTGTACAATTTGTATGATATAATAAATATGATTTATATTTGATATGTTTTGGAGGTTTTATTTACTGTAATACCTGTCAGCGTCTTTATTGCTTGCCTAATGAAGCAAAGTCTCGGGATAAAACTGCTGTTTCTAAAAGAGGCATTACACAGGTCATATTTCATTTAAAAAACTCAATTATATTTTGCATTAAGAAAATGAAACCTTATGTTCAGGATCATTAAGATATTTTTTTTTAAGCATTGAGGCACTAATTTCATGACAATTAGGTGCATTACTTTAAGTGATAATCGTCTTTTAGAAAATTGTTAATTACAAAAAAACTTAAAATGCCTGGACACATTAAGGCAAAGGGAACGTGCTTAATCGTTACCAAAATACTTTTGCTGTGCTGGTCCTAAAATAGGCTTTTTTTTTTTTTTTTTTCTTCATTCAAGTTGTAATTGCATTATTTATAGCTCCATAGAAGTCGGAATGATACATTAAATCAGGCTGAATCACAATTTATACATTTGTTCACCACATCAAGAAATAGGATTTTTGGTCTGTTCTTTAAAAACACCATTTATGGCACACAGCATCAACTGGTCATATACCTGAACCAAAGTTAATGGAATCATTGGCATAAAAAAACACAAAATAAAAATGCTAAAAGTGTCCTCACCCTCAAGCCATCCAAGATGCAGATGAGTTTGTTTCTTCAGATTTTGGAAAAAAGTTTGCATGACATGCTTACCAATGGATCCACTGCAGTGAATGGGTGCCGACAGAATAAAAGTCCAAACTGCTGATAAAAAAAAAAAACAATAATCCAGCTCATCAGTTTGCATCTCATGTCAAATTACAAGTCCATAATCCATAATAATGCTCTTGTCCTCTCGCATGTAAATCCACAGAATTGATTTGTGTATATTTCTCTCCTGATTCACACAAGACATCATTTTCACTGGAGAAAGCAATATTAACAGAGGACTACTTTAGTTTAAAATTAAAATGTCTTAACGATCGATTTGTTTCTTCCAAACATGCAGCGTTTCGCTTTCTAAAGATATTATAAGATAGACTGGAGTGATTTTATTAGCTGTTTGGACTCTCAGTCCCCCGCGAGTTTTCTTTTTTTTTTTTTTTTTTTAAGTTGAGTGAAAAACTTTCTGTTCATGGGTTGCATCTTTTTGTGGGGGTGATTTAAAAGATGTTATTGCTTATTAGGAAAATCTTACAAGCAACTTTGTTTCTTAATTTATGTATTCTCCAGTACATTTATTGACACTCTGTCTGCTAGCAGTTAATAGCCAACCAGTGCAATAATAAGAGCCATAGCGTAATTTGCTAAATGTTTCGCCGCCTCATTAGAGAAAAATCACACTTAAAAAGAAGGTGCGTGAGAATTTAAGCAATGATAATATGTAAAATTCCCAATGACGCACTATGTATAATGCACTTATACACTAAGTATTCAATTGTATTTAGGATGCTCCCAAATGGAATTAGGGGATAGGTGTAGATCATTTGCAATACGTACAATTTAGCAAGATGGCAGACACTTCTCCGTGTTTGGAGCAGTCGAATAGGGTGTCTATATAGGTCTATGGATGATCGGAGGAGTGGGATGTAATGTAAATGCTGTAATAAAAAAGTATCCTAATACTAAGAGTAAATACATTTAGTTCGAATAGGCTTTTTTAAAGGCGATAAATATTTGACTACAGCTCCCCTTTTGAAGTTCTTGTGTTTTTCTCCTTTTCCATCTCTCCAATTCTATTCGGCTCACATGTGATTGGAGATGAGTTTGGCTCCCACTTTTTTGCAGCTATTTAAATAGCTTTAAATAGTAAATGTGCTTTCAGTTTAATATGATGCAGGCTCGTTTATTAGTAATAAATAATTGATAATAAGTAAAACCGTGCTTGTTTTTGAGGCTGCGGTTGCTTATTTATCTAGCAACAGTGACGGCACCCATTCACTACAATAACGTGAAACATATTACGAAAGGTATCAGGTACGCAGGGGGCACAATCCTAAACAGCCCTGTCAAACTAACCAGAAACACATGAGTAAATCATCGGATAGTTTATAAATGACCTCCGTGAAGCTCTTGGGGACACAAATACGCGCAGCACGCGAAATCAATTACCGCAAAACGCTAATGACACTTCAGTGATGTAGAGAGACGAGGACGATGAATAACGTATAGATGTTATTTCATGTGCAACATCAGAGAGAGCATCATTAACTTAAAAAAGACAGCATTTTAGGATTTAAATGAGGAAAAAACACCAAAACGACCATATAACCTTGGTTTTTGGACTAACACGTACTAGTACACGTACTAAATCAGGTAAAACCAAGTATGCTAATCTAAGTATGTAAACCTGAGTGAAGGAACAGTGCCATCTAGTGGTTCGTGCATGTCAGCACTTCACCTGAGACAAAAAAAAAAAGCTACTCGTGTAAATACAACAGTATATGAATATGATGGGAATCATCCGATATCATTCAGAACAGAAGTGCCGCATTATTTCCATCTAATGCCGCCAGTGTGTAATTGTGTATGCGTAATACACATTAATTTCTTCCGAGCCTCTTTTCCACTCGAATCTTCTGCTAAATTGTTGTTTTTGCTTTCAAAGAGAGCAGCACTTCACATCAGGAATCACTGCAAACGTGAACACGGTCTAGGCGGATTACCCAGCCTTCATTTAATTAATGCAATTAAGCTTTGCTCTCCCCACATGCCTGCTTATCTGCTGCTGTCAGAGCCAAAACTGTAAATGAATTAATTACCTCGATCTGCTTAGTTCAGAACTGCAATCTGAACTGAAGGATGAATGTGCATCAGCATAGCTACGAAGCACCACAACAAAAGAAAGCGTTTGCACATCAGTGATGATATAGCAATTAGTAAAGGTGTCTTCAAATGGGTCGTTCTCTCTTATTTTTTAAAGATGGAAATATATTAAAACAATATTTTTGAAAACGGGAATGAAAAAGAATGTCGTTTATAGGCTATGGGATTCATTTTTGTTTTTATTTTTTATATCTTTTTATGTCCTGGTTGATGCACAGATGCTATAAACTGGCAATTTATTTATGAAGTAATATTTTATATATTTTTCTATAATCTAAACATATAAATAAAATAGGTTTTTAAAAAAAATGTATGCAAAATATTCTCAACTTTTGCAAGGTTGTCCTTGCTTATAACACCTGAAAGTGCTAGAAGAGTATTAGCAATATAATATAAAAATATACAAATAAATATGAATATTTTTGCTATTAATAAATCGCAAGAAATTGCAAATAACACCTGAAAGATCAAAACAAATTAAATCAAATAAAAAAAATAAAACTAATACATACGTAATAATATTAATAGGGAAATATAAAAAGTCTTAATATTACATAAATAGTAGCATTTATTAATTTACAACATCAGAATTTTTGTTTTTTACATTGGGGTGATTAACAGAGTTTGTGCCAGAAGAACAGACGGCTGTGAGAGATCATACAGCCCGTAGCTCCAGCTTGGTCATTACGATTATAATGATTCCCACCACAAATCCCAGAAATCCCACAAGAATTCCGATCACCAGCACGGCCGTCTCGACCTCCTCAAGATCCTCCGGCTCCTCCACCTCTGAGGGACACAGACATTAACACATCACCAACATCAAACATCTGAAAACATGTCAAATATACAGCAAAAATTAACAGTAGAAATAAAATACACCTTGATCTACAACATAGGTTCGAGTATGCGGTCACTTCACAAATCATGTCTGTGCATCATAGCGCACCTTTTTTTAAATTAACTAATGATGAAGCAATAATTAACATATGTAAAATATGTAAATATAAAGGCATCAAGGGGGCCTTTTTAATCATCTGGCTCTTAATTTTTGTTGTTGTAAAAAATATATATAAATATAAAAACAAAACAATTCAACATGCTTTTATTTAATTATTTGATATAAATTATTGACAGATTTTTTTTGTTCCTATTGCTCAAAAATTTGCTAATAACATGAATTATGTGAAACTGTAATCTATAATATTGATAAAGCAATAATTACTATTTAATATTAAATAAATAGTAACATTTTTGTTTTATTATTTTTATAAATAATATCCTTTATTTGGATTCTGTTATTTAAAAAATAAACATTGTAATAATAACAATAATAATAACAATAATAACTTATTTCATTATTACAAGCAAGAGGACAAAAAGTTGTATTTAAATAATGTACCATAATAATAATAATAATAATAATAAAGTTATTCAACATGCTATTAGTTTCTAATGTAGAATTTTTGACTTGATTCTTTTGTTTCACTGGTTTAAGAAAAGGAACTAAGTGTTCAGACCGACCGACTGCATGCGCCTGGAAAACATCTGATCTCCCCACAAAGGAGAAGTGCTCACCCCAGAACCTGGTGATGTCCTGCTCCAGTCCTCGGTGTCTCACGCTGCAGGTGTAAACGTCTCCCCGCTCAGGACGGAAGCTCAGGTAAGAGAAAACACGAAAGCTGAAGTCGGGTTCGGAGTAGTACTGCGTCTCGCTGACGTCCTGCACACTCACCGGCTCTCCGTTCCTCGTCCATGAGATGTTCACCGGCGGCGGGTGGAAGTTAGTCACTGAGCAGATGAGTGTGTTTTCAACACCAAGCTTCACGTCGCTCTTGGCGTACAGCTGCGTACACGGAGGAACTGTGATATAACACACATGAAATTACATTACTTAAAAAAATTAACTGTTTGACCACCACAATCAGCAACCAATCCCACAAGTTTTGGGGGGGGAATATCTGCATCAATGTTTCCATCCAAAGATACGAATTAAACTTTTGCACAAAATTGAAATATTGCATAGGACATTTGCAAATAAAGCACCGTTTCCATCCAGTAAGTTGAGGAGAACAAAACTTGTGCTAAATACATGTTATTTCATTATTTAGAACAAATGACAAATAATAATATTAATAATAAAATGGGGGGGGGGGAATTATTTGCTGCACTGTATATAATAATTTTGGTTGGTATAGTTTGTTGCTGTCCCATCACAAAGTCACGTGTCTTTTTTTGATGCACATTAAAGGAATTTATTCTGTAGTTTATGTGCATGTTTTCTTATTGGATTTGAAATTTAACTCAGCCAAGCACACAAGTTTTTATGCACATTTTCAGAACTTATGCACATCTTGGCATTTCCATACATTGACTGGCTGAAGCAACTTTTTTTTTTTAAAAAATCATAGATTTATGAAAATATTGAGGTTTTACTTTTTTACTGTTTGTGTTTTTGTCCTTTTTTTAATTTTGTACTTTAAAATGTATTTATATTACTACTTAGGGATAATTTATATTTATTACAGTTTTAGTAATTCAAGTTTTTAATCTCCCGTTATATTTAATTTTCATTTTAATGGTAGTAATGACCACTTTCAGTTTTCATTACCATAATGAATCAGAGTATTTTACTTGAGTGTAATTCTGAGGGTGATTTAATTCAAGGGTGATTCTTATTAAACGACACTACAACAAATACTATTAATTATTTAATAAAACTGAGTAAATGAGACATTTTATATTATATAAGTAATAAAATATAATAAAATTTACTGAATGTCTTTCATAACAACTAACAGTGTTATTTTATTATTATTATTATTATTATTATTAATTTATTTTATTATTATCATACCATTTTGTAATTTTTATTCCATTTTAAATATTTAGGGTTATTTCAATTTTATTGTTTTTTTTCTCAGTAATTTTGTCTGATTTATTATTTATATACTTGTATAAGCTTTATCTTCACACTTTTTTATTTTCCATTTGGTTGTGTCCTTTTAGTTTTTTCATTGTAAATATTATTATTTTTGGTTCATTTATTTTTGTTTTTAGCTTTAGCTCAGTTTTTATTTCGAGTTAGTAGTTTTACCTAAAATCATTTTTTGCACTACATATAAAATATATACAAGTAATTATAATTTTAGAGCTTAATTACTGTGTAAATCATCACAATACAAAACAGCCATAAAAACAGGTTTCATTTTCTTTTTTAAATTTTAGGTAAATGCTGCCATAAACATGTTTTGACAGGCTTTATTAAAAAGAAACAAACTTCTTATGTATATATCATGATTTGAATCATAGGTTTCTATTCACATGTACAGTATACTTTACCGATGGATTCGGGGGGATTTTTTTCTCCTTTGATACAGCGAGGAATATTATAGAAGCAGGTGCCGATGGAGTAATACGCTAGAGAAGGCAGATTGCTGTCAAGGGTCCAGTCGTCTGCGAACTCTGGCAAACGTTGCTTTGCTGTGTAATCTATAGGGTCGACGTGCAAGAGCTCCTCACCATCAAACTCCAGCTCAAAACCAGCGTCCATCATCTCTATATGACAGTATGTCAGCTGACGCATTAAATGCTTGACACCTGAGGGAGAAAAACCTTCTGTTTAACCATCAACACACAGAAATAGAAACCATACACACGTCAACAGGTTTAAACTAAAACATCAGCAAGCCATTTAAAAAGTAGTTTTAAAGAAGATAAAATCATTACCTTGAGCTCTTGAAAAACTCCAAAAAATGTCAAACGTGCAGAACAGAAAGAACAAGTGCAGCATTTCAAGGCCAACAGCTGAATGCCATGCCCGGAGCCTTTACTGGTAATATTTACTTCCTCCTCCAGTCTTCTTTACTGTGTACAATAACTTCCTCATGCCTGCAAGAAACTAGAGCACTGAATTCAACCAGCTAATCAGGTTTCGCTTCTTTTGTGATGCATGAAACCACTGCATTGTTCTGTAATAATTATTGTGCACTGAACAACAGGACCAACGATAATTAAAACACATGGCGCACAAATAATTTATAATATGCTCTGACCAAGAAGTAATATGTTAATCAACCAGTTAATCAAACTATTCTTACGAATTATCAATAAACATATAATTTAATGGTTTGTTCCACTTTTGATGAGAGGGATTTATAAGTATGTATGGATGCATGTATGTTGAAAATGCATTTTTTTTTACTAATATAATATAACTCATTTTCAAAATCAAAATAACCCAACTGCAGCTTGACTGAGATTAACTGGATTGCACAATGACAAAATGTGTATATAGTATACACACACACACATATATATATATATATATATATCACAACAGCCTTCTTATTAAATTTGGTAGGACACTTGACAGTTGGACTGGTTATGTAAATAGTCATGAAGATATTTTAAAGCACAAACGTCCAAAAAAAGAAAGGGATATTTAATTGTTCTTTGGGACTATATGAACCTTGCGCTCATGAAATACCAGCAATCAGAACTTGAATCATGTCCTTGTGCTAAACCGAAAGTGTGTGTGTTTTTGTTTTTTTGAGTTTACTTGTAAACACTATTTAAACACCCAACATTGTTCAACCTAGAATATCCTGTTTTGCCGGTCTGCACCATCCAAAAATGTATAAAATATAATAAAATACCGAAACACCACTTCACGCCATTCACTTGTTGTATTTGTATTTCCATCCAAATAAAAACCAACGTATAATCCGGAGCGCATAAACTCTTAATTATACCGCAGATAGGGAATATTAGGTCACAACGATGTCTTACATATTCAAAAAAAGAATAATTCTAGGAAAGAGAGGTTAGAGCAATGCAAATAAATACAAACGAGAAAGCAGCATGGTATTATGGACTCTATATACAAGAAATAAATGACAGTCTATTGCTTAAATGCGATTCCTCTAGGTCCTCCAGTTACCATTCAACTTAAATAACGAATTCAAACCATTCAATCTAGCAGCGTTTCTCTGGTGCTCGTGAACCAATTCCAGTCCAGTGAGGCTTTATGGCTGTTTTTTTCCATTGAATATTATCACTACAATTTCACAGATGCCTAATCAGACAGATTTATAACAAAAAGTGTCACTTCACATTGATTCAATCATGTAAAAAATGCAAATTGAATCCATTTCTTACAGATCAAAGCAATAGCGAAATGAAACCAGAGAGCAAATTGTGAAGCCATATGGAAACTGCTCTACATAACAAATTCCCGAAACGTTTTAAAGCGTCTCATTTCCCCATTGAAGGTCCTTTATGCAAGTTTTGGTTGCTCAGAAAGATCTAAATACTGGCCCTGATCTTTAAAGCAATGCAAAGAGAAGCAAGAAATGTTTCAAGACTAAATCAAACGGTCAAAATGGAAGCAAAAACAAAACAACAAGCTATTTCATCAACTAAGAAAAGTAGTTATGATTACGCACTCTTTCCCATTATGGGCATCTTGGTAAAAGTCTTCTTTATAAAAGAAACAAAATCCTAGTATATACATTTTTTTTTTTTTACACTGAAGTAAACATAGTTCCTGGATTCTGGAGGCACGGAAAACAAGGTGCCTGCTTCCTGTGCCTTCCCAGAGTCCTCTTCACCTGGAGTCCGAGTCACTGGTGTCAGACGAGGAGGAGGAGGAGGATGAAGAGGAAGAGTCTGAGCTGGAGCTGCTGGCGCTGAGACGTGACGCCATGGCATGAGGCTCCGCACCGCTGGGCTTCTCTGCTGGAAGATTAAAACAAAACCGGTTTACACTCGTGAAGGGAACTGGTTTTGCAGGCGTCATCAAAAATGACAACAATGAAAAATATTTTTGTGCACTGATAAAAAGGTTTTGCATTTTAAAAATAGACAAATGACTTTCATTAAGGTTTATAATTTCTTGTTTTCTAATAGATTAGAATACTAACTTCTTACCGAAGTTATATTATATTTTTATATAAATACCTACAGTATGTATAGATTACACAATCGGTTTTGCACCTTGAGAGTAATTCAATATTACTTCAATATTGAATATTAAACTGAAGAATCTGTAGGGCTAAATGATTTTCGAAAAAAACTCAATTTAACTGAAACTGATCTAATATAAAGTAAATAAATAAATGCGATTATGATTTAAAATGTAATTTGGAAAACAACAGGTATATATCAATATGACTGTAATAACAATTATTATTATTGTAGTTGGCAAATAAATTATAAAAATGGTTTAATAACAAATAATTAAACCAAAGAAGAAATTACTGTTGCACTACTGCAATACAGGTAACAAAAAAGTATTGTAGTTATTATTATTATTAATATATACTTTTAATATTTTAAAGTTTTAAATTTAAATAACTTATTAATATTATTATTAATTAATATTAACAATTTGCAGTTTATTTTATATTACAATACAACTGCAGCACTACAATACTAATATTTATTGCTGCCTTTTCAAACGTTAAATCCTCAAGCTTTTTTCTATTTTGCTGTAAAAGCCCTTAAAGCCTTTTCTTTTGTTGACAACAGCTGGTTTATAAGCACTTCTCATTATAAGAGAAGACCGTTGGCGCATGTTTCGTTCCCAAATTGCAAGTTGGTGTGAAGTGGCATTAATTGTGAACCAAGCCACTGTTAGCTCTCGAAAACACCATAATCACAAAGCCATAATCATTACCATTTGGTTTATTTTGATTAATCATGCAGCCCCAAGTATCTTGCAGTATGTCCGTTGCATTTCTTTTCCTTTCTAGTAGTTATTGAGCATAAGATCTCAGTTTTCACTTGTGCTTGTTCTGTTGTTGTCTGCTTGTTCAACATCAGCTCTATACACTAAATAAAACGATCCCATAAAGGCAACACTGGCCTGAACCTCGATTACACCAGCCTCAGGCTATCAGACCGCGATTACTGTTGAGTCCCGAACACCAAGACATAATAGAGCAACTGTAGAGCTCTTCAGAAGCTGCTGAAAGCACTACCTTTGGGTTTCTGGGGTTTCTTGGCAGAGTTCAGCTGTCCGCTCACATCCTGTAACCTCCTCTCCAGTTCCCTCTTTTTCTCCAGAGCCAGCTCCTCTCGGCTCTTCCCACCTCCTCCTTTCTTCACCACTGCACACAGAATGGATCTAGATTACCCATGACCCATCGCACAACAAATAATTCTAGCTAAAACGTGCATATATAAAAACTAAAATGTATTCTTAAATATATACATGCATGTGTGTGTATTTATATATACATAAAAAATATATACATATACAGTAATAGTCACTGAATATTGATCTTGCTACATGCTAAGTTAATGCTAGTACTGTATGAAGTAGGAAAGTTATTCTTCCTTGGAAGAGGAAGAATTGATAAATGATTATACTGTCCAGTATAAGAGATTAACAGATAAATCATTGTAACATTAGATTCTATTAACTGTATCTAAATATTTATTTTTAATTATAATCAGTAATAATTCATTGTAAATATTTGCCCTTTTGAGCTAAATTGCTACAATATATAAAAATATAAACACATTTAAATATAAATGAATAAAACTGCAAACAAAAAGTTAGAAGCAGAACACATTTAAAATATGAAAACCTTGTGCAAAACTATAAAGGAAAAAAATAAAGCATTTCCGTTTTGATAATTATTATAAAAAAAAAAAACATCAAATAATTCATTAAAATGATGTATAAATAGAAAATGTTTAATTTAAGGATAAATAAATATTTTATCTTGGTTTAAAAAAATTATAATAATAAAATATAAAAAAAGATTTTGACAAGTTAGATATTGTAGATATTTTCCTGGATGTCATAGGTACCAAACATTACATCTCTGCTCACCGTACGGATTGCGGGGCTTCTTGCGCAGGCAGGTCATAACATATCTCTCCAGCTCACGCAGCGTGGACGGCTTTAGCGTCTCAAAATCGATTTCGATCTCCTCGGGGTTGGTGTCGCGCAGCGAGGGCTCTCGTGACTGGATGATGTGCACCACACGGCCCAGTTTCTCCCCGGGCAGCTTGTTGATGTCCAGGCTGAGCTGCCGCTTATCATCGTAACTCATGGGAAGACCGTCCTCTTCCTCTTCAGAGTCGTAGTGAGGTAAGGAGACGGCAGCGGCTGCCGCTAAACAAGATGAGGAGGATTTCTTTGTGTTCCTGCCAGAGTAAATCAAATAAAAGAAACTTGTAACACTGAACAGAGGGAGGGAGAAGATATGCTGCTCCTTATGAAAATGTTTTATGTTACCAGTTTAGATCTTTAATTAAATGATGGTACTTCTACATCTCAGGTTATTGTGTTGATTCTACTGAAGTCTATTGAATTAATCTAACAACTCAAACTGAAACGGTGTAAATAACTGATGGCTTATAACACTTAGCTCAAATATTTTTTGTTGCAATAAATGGTACATTTTAGACAAGGAATGTATTTGTATAAAACAATTATGATTTACTATTCATTAAAATACTGAATTTTAATTCAGTTTGAATTTGAGCATTTTTTATCATATGCATCTTTTTAAAATATATTTCTATTAGTGCTGTCAAATGATTAAACGCATCCAAAATATAAGTAGTTGTTAACATAATATATTTATGATGTATAATATACACATACAGTACATATTTTGAAAATATTTATATGTATATATATATATATATATATATTCTTATATTTTATGTTATAATTATATAAATATATTTAATAAATAAACTAAAATATTTTTCTTAAATGCGTTTGTCTATATATAAATTAATATACATTGTATACACACAGATATTACATAAACAAAATTCTTTATTTTAGATGTGATTAATCGCGATAATCAAATGAATCATTTGACTGCACACATTTTTATATAACTTCATTTTTGTTTCAGTTTTAACAATTTTAATACTTATTTCAGTTAGTGTCAAGGCAACATTAAAAAAAAAAAATTATTTATCTATCTAAATTTATCTATTTTTGCATTGTATTTCAGATTTATTTAAATTAGAGAAAAATTACTTGTGTTATTTTTAGTCTTAGCGACACTTAACAACACTAGTTCTGAAAAACAATAATTAAATTCCCATCTATATTAGCTACTCTGCTCCCAATAAGAACAAGCAAAGTGAAAAATACGAACTTATTCTTGCTGCTTTTCTTTGCGGGGCCTTTCTTGCTCTGTGTGGATGACAGTGAAGCACGGCTGGATTTGTTTTTAGGCAGTTTGGCAGGCTTGTCCCGCTCGTCACTCATCAAAGCTCGACTTCCTCTGCGTTTCTCTGGCTTCTTTTTCTTCTTCTTGTCTTTCTTTTTCTCTCGTTTCCTTTTGGGTTTGACAATCGGGCCGGAGGAGAGAGCTGCCAGCTGCTCGTGTACCGCTCTGAGCTAAAACACAGGGATATACTACAAGTTAAAAGATCAAAGCTGCTATCCCATTATGACAGCCATGACACTTCTTTAGATTAACATGCGAGTTATTATAAGGATGTGTGAATGGATGAATCGTGCACAGTAAGACTAGAGAGGTTAATCAAAGTAAAAGGGTCAAAGTTGTTGATGTGAATGTTTGAAGTAGATCGTAAAAGGAAGGTCTGTGTACCTGAGTACACACCTGGTCCTGCAGCTGGGCCAGGCGCTGAGCTCTCTCCTCCTCGCTGTCAGAGCTCGGGCTGCTGTCGCTGCTCGGCTCGCTGTCGCTGCTCAGCTCGCTCTCCGACGAGGAAGATGAGGAGGATGAAGATGATGAAGAGGAGGAGCGGTGCATTCCCAGCATGCCCATGTTCCGTCCTAATTGCATGGGAGACAATTCCTCCTCCTCTGAAACCTCGTCAGGCATCTTTGCGAAGCGGAACTCAAACACGTCCTGTGGAAAGAGAAAAGGAAGATTATTAAAATGTCACTTAAAAGATAATCCTATTAAAAATTCTAACAAAAACAAACAAACAACTTCTTTTCAGAAATGTAAAATATTTCTGTCATAATAGTACAAATATTTTTATTATCTAGTTACTTTATACTTTTAACAAAAAAAAAAGCTATTTAGTTGCTATTTTTATATTTAAAAATTATTTGAAAAGGCTAATATCAAACCGTTTTCTAATCCAAAAATATTTTTAATGATTTAAAATTAAAATATTATCTAGAATCTTAAAATAAAACAGTTTTAATTATCTTAAATTATATATATTTTAAAAAAAAATTAGATATAATTTACATAGAATAACTCAGTTTGACTATCAAATAAAACAAATATTTCAAATATTTAAATGAGCAATAACCGTAAAAATAATAATAAAAATAACTAAAAAAATAATAAAATTTTTAAGAAAAAAAAAAAATAAAACAAATACTAATACAATTACTAATATAAAATTTTTAAAAAATCTATTATCAATATATAAATCATTCTAGCCAAAACTATAGGTTGGATGTCAAAAAAACGGTCTATAACATTTTACACAAAAACAGAAGTCCATTTTTTGGATCACTTTGGATTTTGCATTTAAGCAGATTGAAGCATCTTAATGTTGGTGTGTGTTCATATAAAACAGCCGAGGCGATTCATCTACCTGCAATTTTCGTGCCATGGTCACCACGTCATGATCAGGTGGGTTGTACTTGTAGCAGTTGGAGAACATGAGTCTGACGTCAGCGCTGAACTGCTGGGCGTCTCTGTACTCGCGCTCATCCATCTTCCTCTGAAGAACACAGGCAGAGTACTACATCAACTCAGATTACTTTTCTGCTACCAGGACTTTACCTAAAACCCGCAGCAGAACCGTGTATCCATAACCATCCAAGACATGGAAAGCTCACCTTGATGGTGCTGAGGTCCATTGGGTGTTTGATGATGTCGTGGTAGTCGTGCAGACCCAGCGTTGATGCATCTACAGGTTTGTAGAAGGGCCAGGCGTACGCTGCGTGTTTTTTGGACAGCAGTTCTTTAAGGATGCCGCTGCAGTACCGAAGCTGCTTGCTTAGTTTCCCCCGCCGCGAGGGCTGATGGGGTCGCACGGAGTCAGGCAGGTCTTTACGGGGAGGTTTGATTGGGCGACGGGACAGTGGTCGCCCCAAGACGGGCTGGAGGTGGGTGGGCTCGTTCACGCCCATGCTGGGTGAACAGTTCACAGGCATTGAGGAGAGCGAGTGGGGCATATCTCCGGCCGACCCATGACCTTTCCCCATGCCTCCCATCCGAGCAGCAGAGGTCACGGGGAAGCCGAGAGTAGTGGGAGTGGTGGTGTCTGCTTTACGCTTCACACCCTTCTTCTGCAGAGAGAGCAGAGACACAAGGCTTTCAGTTAGTGCTAGTTATGACGACAAACTCAACTGAACCTCCCAGCAGCTGGAAATGTTTGAAAGTACTGGAAGAAGGCAACATTTTTAGTGAATAATTCATTAAATTCCAGTCTGCCCTTCATACATTTATAGCAAAAACCTTCAGAAGACTTGGAATAGAGTGCACAGTTAACTATGTATAATATAATCTCTAAGTAGGGTTGTAACGGTATACCGGTATGGCGGTTTATCGTGATATTGACATGTATGATTATCATACCGTGCACATTTGCTTATTACCGGTTTTGGAAAAAAAAAAATGAAACCAGATCTCACTTGTGCTGCAGTGTATGCAACTTCTTTGCGCTTGACTGCTTAGACTCCTCC
>JAUCMS010000084.1:522396-538721 GCA_032357445.1 Enteromius radiatus | reverse complement strand
ATTCATGAACCTTCCAAATAAGGCAAAAACAGACTGTTTCATTCTAGGGTTGTAAATGGACCTGTAAAACCATTTCTTACCTAAGCTACACACCTATGTACATATCAGACAATAATTTAAAATATTCTCTCAATGCATTCTATAGCACCTTTAAGAAAACGTATAGACCTCAAGTATTTGCATATTAAATACGCTTTTGCAGAACCCAGTGGTTGGCATATGTTCAATATACTGAACAATGGTGGGAATTTGGTGCCAAAAAGTTTTAATTTTACTCAATCTCATGTTCTTCTCTTAATTTTATCATCTTTGTATCGTACCAATGCAAAAATCCTCTGATAGTGAGATTTTATTCTACCTCATGTTTTAAATATGAGAAAAGTGCATGTAGCTCATGAGACTGAATGAATTAATAAGCATGAATGAATTATATAAGTATGACTGTAAATATCTCTGGATTTATCTTCTCAGGTTTGTCAGCATGAAAGGAAGTGAGATAACACTGCTGTGGAAAGTACAGACAGTGTTATGAACCTGTGAAGCGATCAGTTTCCTAGCCTTAGGGGATGCAAAGCAATATTGAATGTTTCTTTGCTTTTCATTTAGCCCCTGCATTGTGTATTACCTTGGAAAAATGATTGAAGACCTTAATAGAGTTTTAGTGCCTTCATGTAGCGTGGAGCAGAGAAATGGTTAGGCCTTTGTGTGTGTGTGTGTGTGTGTGTGTGTAGCAGACTATAGAATATTCTCTCAGCCAAGACGAAGCTGCAGTATCTGAGTGCCAAGACTCACTTTCAAGCAGATGGCCGGTTGACGCAGGGCTCTTCCATTCCAAACTTTTTTTTTTTAAATGCGAGACAGCGAAAATGAGCGCTCAGTGTTTTGTTATTCTGTGAAACAATACGATTATGATAAAAGCTATGCTCTCTATCTAATAGATTTCCACTGTTGAATGGCCGGGGTAACAAATAAGATACATGCTATCATGTAAAATATGTTAATTGTTTTCTGAATGCATTAAACCTAATCTACTACATTTAAAAAGCAGAAGAGAAGAGGTTGCAATCCATTATTCGAGAATTGGAAGATGAGTTAATGAAGTGTAAATGTTTTTAATATTCCATATGTTATATTGGTCTTATTTGCACTGGATTCATTCCACGACACTGTGCCTTGTTTTACAAAACAAAATTCTGCGAAGCCTAAACGAGTCGTTTAAAACAAACACATTAGATTTTAAGGGAGATTTTGACATCTGTATTAGATTATAAAAAGTTTATTAACATAATTGGCTAATACAACACAAAAAGCTATGCTTATAACTACAGGTCTAGAATTGTAGTGCAAAACTTTGTGATGCAGTTTGGAAATATGGTTTTGAGAATTCGTTGAACTATGTAGGTAATGGTGGAATCTGCGACTACAGTTTAGCATATAGCGTGTAAAATTGATTTGTGAGTCTATTGATGATGCCACAAAATTCATGTTGTCCCCACAGGTTCCCCCAAGCGGAGGCAGTTCCAGCGGCAGCGTGCAGCCAGCGAGAGCATGGACCAGGAGGAGCATGACAGCCATCACATCGACCTCATCCAGTACATTGCTCGCACCAAGAATGTCACCTACTGCCCCACCCGGCCTAGTCCACGTCTTCTATCCCCCCCTTCCACACCCCCACTCTCCCTCGGCAGGTATCTTTAATTGCCTCGCCCATGCATTCGCTATAGCAACCATCTGCCTCACCACGGCTCATATAGCAGACCTCATTCCATGCTGGTTTGATCTCAGCTGAACTGATCGCATTGCCTTATCCTGGCATCATCAGCTTACAGTGCAAAAAGCTTTGCTTTAGATTTGGAAGTTATTTCCTTGAATTTGAGGAAATGCCACAGGTGCACCTTTTTGTATTTTTAGCCATCAGTTTGCATTTGTTTTGCATAATGGGCCATGAAGGACAATTCACATGTTTATGAGCATTAGTATATTTGTTTATATTTGCTTACCTATCACAACTGACTTTCCTGTCCTTGTCACTGTTTACGGGTCTCCTCAAATTAACCATCTCAGAGTGAGTCACAACCATCTGTGTGGTAATGGAGACATCTGTTTTAACATCTCTGAATCTGGACTCTGGAGCTTTAACGAAAAGGAAATTAAACAAACATAATTTATTTGACTTACACTGCCATTCAAAGGTTCGGGGTCACTTTTATTCAGCGAAGGCTCATTAAAGTGGTCCAAGTGAAATTAAATACATACCAAATATTTCTACTTAAAATAAATCTTGAAAAATCCTAAATATATACACTACTGTTCTTTTGGGGTCAATAAGATATTTAATGGTTTTTAAAAATGTTTCTTATGCTCATCAAGGCTTCATTTATTAGATAAAAAAATCTATTGTGCAATATTGTGAAATCTTATTTCAATTTAAAATGACTGTGTGAATATATTTTAAAATGTAATTTATTCCTGTGATACAAAGCATCATTACTCCAGTCTTCGGTGTCACATGATCCTTTCAGAAATCATTCTAATCTGCTGATTTATTACTAGAATTATCAATGTTGGAAACAGTTGAGCAGCCAAATATATTTTTTGGAACCTGTGATATTTTTTCCCCTCAGGATTCTTTGATGAATAACAAGTAAAAAGCAACATAATTTTTTTACCAAATATAAAACATTTCTAAACTGTAAATCTATGCTGTGACTTTGTATTTTTTATAGATTCTTTGTTAATAAAAATATTAATTTCTTTCAAAGAAGAAAGAATAAAAATGTACTGATCCCAAACTTTTGAGCAGTAGTGAAACAGTAAACTACTGTAACAGTAGTACTTTAAATAAATGCTTCTCTTTTTAATATTTTAATGATCAAAGAACCCTAAAAAAAACTATTAAGCAGCTCAACTGTTTCCAACACTGATAATAAAAAGAAAACAGTTATTTTACATTTAAATAATATTTCACAATATTACAGTTTTTTCTGGATTTTTAATCTAATAAATGCAGCCTTGATAAGCAGAAGAAACATCTTTAAAAACCATTAAATATCTTACTGTTCTAAAACTTTTGAACGGTAGTGTATATGCATACATGTACATGTATGCATGTATGTATATATATATATATATATATATATATATATGTATATGTGTGTGTATTTATTTATTTATTTATTTATATGTAATATAATATATCATATAGTGGCTCAACAAGTAACTCTAGATGAGCCAGATGATGATGATGGCTAGTATGAGGCTCAGACGTGTAAAACATCTCTGAAGCGGGTGTGTATGTACCTTTGCGGTGGGTTGGGTGGGTGGTGGCGTCATCAGTGGTGGAGGGGGGCCGCTGTTGCTCAGCAGGGTCTGTGGAGGGGTGGAAAACCGTGAATCTGGCGTGTCGGGTGAAGAAGGAGAGTACGCTGACTGAGACACAGCAGGCACCTGGTAAGCTGATGTAACACTTCCTCCTCCTGATGGAAAAAAAGCATAGATTTAGCAAAAGTGACAAACTGGTTCTGATCGCTGTACATGTCAGTTAGGTGACATCTTCCTGTCTGAATAGGCAGTTCTTGGCCAGAATTAGGACACTATAGGACTGTGTAACTCACCTCTGCCTCTACGTCCTTTGATGGTTTTTGTTCCTCTGCCTTTAGGGATAGGAGGGGGCAACTCGATCTCTTCCTGGGGCATCTGGGCAACCTTCTGTAAGAAGACCTTCTCCAGAGACTGTGCCATCAGCACAATGTCATCTGTGGGCTGAAAGACAATTCACATTTTACACTTCTGTAGAAAACTAACAGCGCCTTCAGTTGATATGTAAAAATACACTACCATTCAAAAGATTGGACGTGTTTTGGTAATTCTCACGCTCAACAAGGCTGCATTTATTTGACCAAAACACAGTAAAAATGTAAAATATTATAATTTTATAATATTATCTGGACATCATTTATCTCAGTGATGCAAAACTGAATTTTCAGCATCGTTACGCCAGTCTTTAGTGTCACATGATCTTGCAGAAATCATTCTTATATGCTGATTGCGTGATCAAGACACACTTATATTTCTTATCAGTGTTGAAAGCTGTTCTGGCACTTTATATTTTTGTAAAAACCACAAAACTTTTTTTAAAATCATTCTATAGTAAATAGTAAATTCAAAACAACACCATTTATTATTTATTTAATATTTGGTAGCATTATATTTTTCATCAATTGAATGCATCCTTGCTGAATAAAAGTAATAGTCTCTTATTAATAACCCAAACTTTGTATGTATATTAATGCATGAATGTTCTCATATCTGTATAAACATCATATGTCTACTTCAAATAGGCACTAAATGACGCATTTTCTCCGTATGTCATAACCATTAGAATGTCTCATATTTCATTTTCGTGCATAATAACACAGCAATTATATGAAATGACTATGTGTCTGTTCTAACCTTTAGCAAATGCCTAACGAGCACTGCGGGATGTTTCCATGGCAACACACACCTTATTGTAGATGTAACAGTTGGTGAACATGGTGTTGAAGTCCTGCAAGCATTCACTGGCACTGCAGTAGTAGTTATTCTCCAGTCGTTTCTTGATTGAGCCCATGTCCATCGGCTGTTTGATGATCTTATGGTAGTCCTGAAAGCAAAACATGAAACGGTGTCATTGGAGATCATATCATCTCGGCATGTTTGTAGACATATATGATAATATGAGATGATCTGTCAGAAAACAACATGCCGGACTTCTAATTGAACAGCCTTTTTACATTAATAACAAATAACGTAAAAAGAAATAAAGCAATGGTTAAGGTTGGATACAGTTGTGAATTAGCAATATACATTACTGTATAATATACTTATTACATTACTGGCCTGCAAACCAGAAAAAAAGAGCAATTTATCAGCGTTGTCTATATCAAAGTGATATCCAGATAATAAAAATATACAGTTATTCTCCTAAAGTAAGCATTCACTCACAGGTAAGTTGAGTCGGGCCGCGTCCACAGGTTCGTGGAAAGGCCATGCGAAATGATGCCGCCATAACGCCTTCACCAAGACCTTGTGGAGGAACTGCAGCTGATTGGTGGTGCGTCCCTGCCGGCTGGGGTCTGTCACGGGGGGCTGCTGGGGTGGAGGAGGTCCGGGAGGAGGCACGTGGGGCGGAGGCACATGGGGCAGAGATGGGCTCTCGAAGCCCTCATAGAGCAGCGAGGGTTTCCGAATACGCTTGCCCGAACTCTGCTCCATCCCACTCAAGACAGACAGCCCTACTCCCACAGAGCTGCTGCAGAAATCACCAACAAAACACAGAAGATGCAGCATTTAGGGTTGAGTTTGGAGGATGAGGAGAAATACATAAAATTAAATAATGCTATAACGTTATATAATAAATATTATTTGCATATTTGATTTGTGTCTGAAGAAGCCACGTACACATAATATTCAGTAGATACATAAAACACACATAATCCACAAGTCGATTAATAACCACATATTTAATTGAATAAAGCTGTAATTAATAATAATAATAATTCCTTACATTTATATAGTGCAGTAATCATAAACTTAATAAATACTGTAGTGGCATATCTTTGTGCACGTTCTTATACCACTTTTGCAGCTAGTCCAACAACCAGTATTTGTTAAAAATGCGAGTAAGACCGAATCTTCCACTAAAAGAGTTTATAGAAAAAATGCAAACAAAACCAAAAGTACAAAGGTACAATAGACTCGATATAGCTCGGTCAAAAAACTGTGTTGCTTCCAATGTCTCTAGCTGCAATCCATCGAATGCCATTCACTTGATAGTGCTGGACTTCTGTTTATCACTTGATTATTATTCTTATTATTCTCCTTTTTTCAACAAATCGTTTACAAGTAATAATAACACATGCACTGGATTAGTCTATTTAGAAAATACGTACTAACACATTAATTCAAAAGACAATTCCTCTCATGCGGGAAATTGCGCATTAGCAGCAGCAAGATAAAAGCATAGTTAGACAGTAAGAAACTCGAGTAAATGTCATTCAGTCTGTCCCGCCTATTCTCTGTTTGTAAACAAGCGTCCAGTGCATTCATGCCCAATCAGCACAGGACAGCAGCCACATGAATCATCTACCCCTCCCTATCCTGCACACACATTTAATAACACAGCTCAAACACTTCACACATCGCTCATTCACACTGCACTTATGCAAATGAACTGCATGCACAATCACAATCAGACAGAAGCAAGTCATGCAAAACACTTAGATGCATGCATGGAGCACGACCATGCCGGATATAAAACTGTACCACAATGTAAACAGTTAGCAAAAAATGTGTGACTATAAAAGCCATGATTTATTAATACAAGATGACACTGCAAAAGTGTAAATATCAAGCTAAGATAGCTGCATGCCTGATTTTATCCCTAACTACAGTAAATATTGTATTTTGACAGGAACTGTGGTTACCATGGTGAGTGTGTGTGTGTTATAGTGTAGCCCTTTAAATGCTGAAGATGGCGGAGGGAAATGATGCAGTACAGACACACAACACAGTGATGCTCGCTGCGTGCTGTTGTTTTAATAGCTGGAACTCATTTAAAAAAACGCAATGCAGTTTTAACATGAGTTACACTCCATTTGATGAGGAAAACGAACTGGTAAACAAACGCTTCCTCCTCGTTTTCTCATCCTTTGTGATTAAATGCCCACACAGGATTACGTTAGTTTATATTCTCCGAAGGCACGCCGATAATACCTGTCAAGAGACGGGTTGATGGCCGCCTCCATTCGGATGGACCGGGGTTGTTTTGCGCTGCGGAATCCTGCGTTTTCGCCCCCGTTTTATTGTTATTCAACTCCTTATGCTTGAGCTACCCCGCGCCGTCCAACGAGCAAATGGCGCCTTTCAATTTCCGCTCCGGGGTTTTTATATAAGAACGCCACTGACCAATCAGAATTCGTCCCGCCTCCGAAGCTGGTTTCTTATTGGCTTAGTGTCAAGTCCTTCCGCAGCGCTAGAACCGCTCATGTTAAGCGTATTTGAGGGAGTTTATTATACACGACTCAATGTTACCATCTAGTGAGGATTTTGTGAAGATGATAAAAATAAAAAACTAAACCATTAACTTCTTAAACTAGTCTTACCTGTTTATTTTAAAACGTTTTTCATAAAATCTACTAAAATATTTTCTTTATTACATTTTGAAAGATTTAAAAACTGTTAAACTCCAAGATTCATATTCATAAGCAAACTTTTCCCTTCATAACCCTTAATTTCCTAAAGATCTTGAAAGTTTCTTCAACTTTCAAAACTTTTAGACAATAAAATATATTTCTTTCTGTAAAATAGTTAATTGGTAGCACTTTCTCATTATTTTCTTTTATAGATCATTATCAACATTTTGGGACAAACACATAACACGTCCATAATCAACATTTGTTAAGCAATAACGTTTTAAAATGGCATACAGTATTAATGAACATTACAAAAGCATGTTTATTTACACAAACATATCAGACAAAATACACAAATACCACAACCAAAGACATGGGAAACTGTATTACAAGTGATTTATTTAGCCCTGGCTAACAGTCTATGGGTGAGTCTCAAGAAACATGTCAAGAACAGGACATATTTTATCCAGAAATAAAAAAGAAAATGATGAAAATAATTTAAATTTTCATACTGAAAATGTAAAATGTACTCAAACCTGTGCAATTTCATGCTATGAATTACATAACACACAAACACAATAGATAAACCCTATGAAAAATAATATTTGTCTAGTAGTTCCTTTTTGTGCATGTTACACACTTTAAGGCTATTTATTAAATAGGGTTCATTCTGTGTAATTAATGAGAAGCTCAAAAGTAGACAACCTTTTAGTAATGTGAGTTGTGAAAAAATACACTAAATAAAATAGGTTCCCTAAAAATAGTTTATTAAAAGAATAATTTTAAATAAAACAGTTTTCTTTTGATGTACAGTAGTAGGAAACCTAGACATATTTTAGTTAGATTCACCCATATCTTTGAACGTTTTTTGATATTTACACCTAATTTAAAAACACTAGTTGCATTTACATAAAGAACAGTTGAGAAATATGCGCTAATGGAGAAAAAATGCAAAGATTTGTCTTCTGATTTGTACTGATGTTACATGCTAGCTCAGATTTAGATCATTGGTTGGAGTTTTTAACGTCATCTGTGTTGCGATGGATTGAAGTATTCTGTTGTTTCACAAACTCTGCATAGTATCCATTTTTGGCCTTCAGTTCAACATGGTTCCCCTCCTCAGCCACTTCCCCTTCTCGGAGGAAGATGATGTGATCTGCTTTTTCTACGCCACTCAGTCTGTGAGAGATGAGCAGCACAGTACGGTTCTTCAGCTCCTTCAGAGCAGTGTGCACCTGAGAAGAAGTGGACGAGAACTCAAAATCAGGGAAAGCCACATCCAAGGAGACAAAATCAAAAGACATTTTTCAACATGTTTGGTATAAATAAATAATCATTAATACGCTCTTATTTTTTTCAGAGGAGGCAAGCAGCCATTTCAATAAAAATAGATTTAAAATTGTTTAGCTGTAAAAAAAAAAATAAATAAATAGACTTCTAAATGAACATAGAAAAAACTTTTTTTTAATCCACATATATTTTGCTAAAAAACATTTCAATAACTGTATATGATCAAAATTAATAATTAAAAATAAATGAACAGATACAGTGTCAAAATGTTTAACTGTAAGAAATAAAACTACTAAAAAATACTTCCCTACATACACTTTACTAACAATATTATGCAAATTCATCATTAAACTTTTAATCTTTCTCAGACTGATATTGGTGATATTTGGTATAAATACATTTATAATATATGCATTTACTCTTAAATTGCCTATTTTAATTTTTTTTTTCAGAGGAACCAACATCTCAACCATGTGGCCAATATTTGCAAAATTGATTAAAAATGATCAACTACAAAAAATATATATATTTACCTATATCTATTTTACAGACATGTGCATTTAATATGATACATATTCCTCAATAAACAGAGTTTTGAATAGATTCTTTGTTGAACTGATTCACAAAAATGAATGAAGCTTAGTACTACTGAAATTAAAATCAGACGCAAATCACAGACATTTGTTAACAGTAATATGCTCTTTAGTTAACTTAATGACCAAATAAAAAACTTAATTATCATGAAAATAACAGGTAATTGCAATGTTCATAATGCAGTTTAATGCAAAGTTATCGCACATGTACAGTGAATATTTAATACATTACCAAGCCCCAATATGTGCACTATGCGGGCTTTTCTAATTAATTTCAATCAGGTGTTTTTATGCTGGCAATAATCATGTCTCTTACCCTGTGTTCACTCTCAGTGTCCAGTGAACTGGTAGCATCATCGAGCACTAGAATCTGTGGTTTCTGAATCAGAGCTCTGGCGATGGCGATACGCTGCTTCTGACCTCCAGAGACCTGACCGCCCTTCTCTCCAGCATCTGACAAACACAAAACAGCAACTTTCTCAAACAACTTTTGAACTTTAAATGCTCACTAAGGATCCTCTGCTGTGAATGAGTGCCGTCAGAAGTCCAAACAAGCTGATAAAAACTTTTATTTAAAAACTTTACTTTCAGACTCACCTGTGTCATATCCTTTAGGTAAACTGGCAATGAATTCATCCGCATTGGCCAGCTTGGCAGCAGCGCGCATTTCTTCATCCGTGGCATTTTCTTTGCCATATTTGATGTTTTCTCGCACCGACCGAGCAAACAGAACTGGCTCCTGTGACACCACACTAATCTGAAGAAGGAGGAGATTAAACAAGGTCAGCAAACAAAGTATTCAGTCAAATATCACTTTTATTTATTTATATCGATGCTACTAATAGTACAGTCTCAGGAAAAAGCTGTCAAAAGTTACCATTTAGGTACTAATTTGTACCTTTAAGGTACTACTATGCACCCTTTGGGCATAAATAAGGTACAAAAGTGAACTTTTTTAAAGGGTACCACTCCAGTGAGTGTATATAGAAAAGAATAAGATTACCTTCTCATGTAGATATTGGTCCTTGTACTGAAGTAGTGGCTTCTGGTCCAATAAAATCTCCCCATTCTGAGGCTGGTAAAATCTCTCCAGCAAACTCACAATAGTGCTTTTGCCAGAACCTGATGGACCCACCAGAGCTGTGATCTGGCCTGGCTTCAGCTCAAGAGAAATATTCTAGAACGACCACAAAAAATAAATAAATAAATAATATATATATATATATATATATATATATATATATAAAATATATAATGTTTATAAGTGTAAATATTTTTTTTAATTTATATATATTTATTTTTATTATGTATTTTTGGACATTACAGTATGAAGAATGAGAATTTTTAAAAAGTAATCTTTTACATAGTTTTTTTTTTTTTTTAGCAAAACATGATTTCTTATTATTTCTTTTTTTATTATTGTATAAAATATAATAGGACATTTTTACTGAGATTTTTACTGACCTTTAGCACATCTGTGTCTGATCGCTTTGGATAAGCAAAGGTGATATTTTTAAATTGCACATGTCCTTTGAGTTTCTGAGGAGTGAGGGATCCATCTTGAGGAATATCAGGCTTTCGGTCCACATACTCAAAGATTTTCTCTGAAGCACCGACTGCTTTCTTTACATGTGGCCAGTATGACATCAGTACCTGTGATAAAAGCATTGGTTTAAAGTCACAAAAGCAAACTAAAAGTGTTGTTTTCTCTTGCAAAACTCACCACAATAATGCTAGAGTGATGTGGGGCATGAAGCAAATTCCTAAAATTTAATACTATAATAATATTTAAGGTGATGCCTGTGGTCAAACATACAGCATCAGAAGTCATACCTCAACAGCTGATGTGAACTGAAGCTCATACAGCACAAAGGACACCAGATCACCACTACTGACATCACTTCCTGTCACAAGCCGCCCTCCATAGTATAGTATACTGACTTTCAAAGCCAGACTGGACATCTGCAAAATTGCATATTTATTTTCAAACACTGACTTCAAGATGTATTAGAAAAATAGTTAATACATGCATGCAAGCTGCTTTGATATACAGAAGAGGTTTTTAATACAAAGTCCAAAAACCAATATGTAATCAATCGCATTATATCCAATTCAACTATACTATTTTTAATGCATTACATTACAAATCAAAGGTCATAAATATACCAATAAAACACTTACACTATTGGTCCAAGTTGAGGCAGCATAAGCTGCGGCTTCCACTTTATTCAGGGCATATGTGTCCTCCAAGCACTTCCTGTACCTCTCTGTTTCTCCGTCCTCATTTGCAAAGCTCCTCACTGTCTTCATGGAAGAAAAGGTTTCCGTGGCAACAACATTGGCCTTGGCGAGAGATTCTTGCACTTGTACAGAAAGTTTCTATGGGAAAAACATTAACATTACATAAACACAAATGCTCTCGATGTGCTTGATAAAGAGACCACCAGCAAACCTGAAGGTATCATTAGAAATATCTGCTCACCCAACACTAGAAAAAAGCAGCTTAATTTTATTTCAGTCACAGAAACAGAAAATGTATTACAAATATTATGACACTATTTTTTTAATGCACATTCTTCATCTTTTTGTGCATGATTTATTTCCAATTTAAGGCAAGACACTGCAGATAATTATAACCATTGTTTTTTCACGCACTGCTTAATTTTAATTTTTATATTATATTTTCTCTATTTTGTTGGACAATTTCAATTGCACATTTTAAAAGGCTATTTTCTAAAAATATCAACAAAAACAAAAAAATTCCCAACATACATAAATCAGTTTCAGCCACTTATCTACACCAATTTACAGTTTTATTTATTTTGATTATTATTCCATATTCTCAAGATTTTTATTGTAGATTTTTTACACAAAATTTATTCAGTGTTCATATGTTTGTTCTTGAAATAAATTAAAATTATGGCATATTTAATTGCACAACGCTCCTTTTGCAAATCTAAATGTAACATTTCAGAGAAATTCAAAGAATACCTACCGTGGAAATGTAGTGATATTGATTAATTAAAAACATTTACCTTTTTATTTGTAGTTAATATGGAAGATATAATTAAAGGATAAAGTAATTTTAATTATAAAATTAAAACCTATTCCTGGAAATTATAATGTTTTGAATAAATCATGACTAAATTGTGACACATTTTGTAATAAAAAGATAATAGCACAACAAACTCTACTTTCTTCAAGCCTACAACCTCATTTATGACTTCAAATATGGATTAGTCAACATTTGAAGTGGATAAAAACCTTTCATCAAAATGTGTTTTTGTCTTAGGACAACTTTGATGAACTTTTTTGATGCAAATGTTGACTACTGTATAGCGATCTTACCTGGTAAAACTGTCCAGAAATTTCTGGGATGATCCAGATGATGGGGAGACCGAGTGCGGTGAAGATGGACAGCCTTGTAGAGAGCAGCAGCATGGAGCCGAACAGGAAGATGACACGCATGAAGTACCACATGAGCAGACTCAACTTCTCACTCAGAGACTCACTCATGGTGTTGGTGTCGGTGGTGATGCGAGATACAATGTCCCCTGAACAGGAAACCGTGACAAGCAACAGTGATATAATAATAGACACCAGTGCACTAATGGAATATGTTTGTAGTTTTACCTGTGGAAGCTTTATCGAAGAACGCAATATCCTGCTTCAGCACAGACTGGAAGACGAGTCCTTGGATGGACGTGTGTATTCGGCTCATGGTGATGTTGTAGATGAGGTCACACACAAACTCACACACAGCGCTGCAGAAAACAGGTCGAAAAAATGTGCATTTATCTTTAATGCAGCTGTTTACTGTTACGGTATAAACTGTAATATTGTGAAACATTATTACAATTTAAAAGGAATCTTCTATACTTGAATATATAGCCGTGTTATCAATGCTGAATTATTCCAGTTTTCAATGACACATGATCCTTCAGAAATCATTTTAAGAAACATTTTTTAAAAAGCTAAATATTTTTGCGCAAACCATCCATTTTCAGGATTCTTTTATGAATAAACATGTTTATTTGAAACTTTATAAATGTAACATTATATAAAACATTCTAAATGTCTTTATATGTAACAATATAAATGTGTCTTTGCTTTGCAGTGTCTTACTTACATACATTTTTGAACAAAAGATTGACTTACCTCATAATGGTCATTAGCGTCATAACAGTGATGGCATGGTTAAAGGCCTCGGGTTCATCTTCATTCATGATCCAGTCTGTCATTTTACCGGTGTAATGAGGAATCGCCATTTCACCTGCAGGACAACATGCATGCAAATTTGCCTGTTAACATTCATGTCTATAGCTTATAATTTGCTTACAGACAAAGATTTAAGATCAGTGGCCCACGTTACTCTGCATTCAAAGCATTAAAATGTCTTATATCTGTAGAGAAGAATCAACATGTAGAATAGAGTTTCCTAAAAAGTTTCCTGTGTTTGCAAACTTACTGAACAATTATCGGAGCATAAGTGAAAGCAAAAGTAACATGAGATCACATTTAACTTTCTTTCATTTGACAGACTATAGTTTTAAATTACACTGTAGGCTAGATTTCAAGTTACTTATTTACAGATTGTAAAGCCATAACAAACATGTCATATGAAATTATTTTAATGGCCAGTAAGAGAAAAATGTAAATAAATAAATTGATATATATTGTATTGCCTTAAAACTATTTCAAATGAAATAATATACGTTTTGTTTTAACACATGAACAAATAAATAAATAGTACATCTAACAGTACTATAGTAATATACAGTAAATATCTGCCAAATAATAATATCTTAGACATATTTATTATTATAATTTTTTACTATATTGGGTCTCTATACATGCAAAAATGCATTTTTTACATGCATTTTTAATTTCATATTTGGGGGTCTGAGCCCTATAAAGGTCTTTTTTGCTAAATTGCCAAATCCCACTTTGACCACTTTGATAAAAATTAATTCGTAGACATGCATTTATATATATGACACAACACATGAGCATGTTTTTACCTAACGAAGAAATAACCACAAAGAAGAAGACTACTGCAAAACGTCCACTGAAAGGCTTCATGTATCCCAGCAGCCTTTGCAGTGAAGCCTTTCCCTTCTGCTCTGTTTTCTGCTTTTTGGCTGTCGGGAGGAGAGTGGGAACATAGCGTTTCCACAGCAACAGAGACAAAGCCAGCACTGCATAGCCCTGCAGGAGCTGAAATATAATGCACGCATACAAAATAAAACTGTTTCTTCACACCTGACATTTAAAATACTACACAATCTAAACATGTTAAAACACATCTTACTCCTTGACAGGTGTGCCAGCCCCACACCAGCTCCACTGTAGACCTGTCACAAGCCCAGAGGAAGGAAATATACACTGGATAGAGAAGGCCGTGAATTACAGCCGTCTGAACCCCCTCGAATCCTCTCATCCACGCAGGGCTGCTGGGGTAGGCGAAGGAGATGAAGAGGAGGAGGCATGTTCGGACCAGTCCACCGGCCCACAGCAGAGTGAAGGTGTTATTGATAAAGGACGGAGAGAGTTGGATAGCACCAATGAACATAACGGCACACACATCCACACACACTGCCAACACGGCAAACACAGGAACGGCCATCTTATCCTTCATCTCCTGCACTGGCAAAGGGAAAACAGCATTTAAAACAAATATCTGAGTAAAATGCATTTGCAATTACAAACAGAAGAGTATTAGCAAAAAACTGTGTTTATGATATGAGAATATGTCATCATCATGTTACCATGTTGGTATTTTTTGTTATTGGTTTCGTATGAGTAATTCACTTTCACTTTCACTCTAACAATTATGTTAATTTACGTTCAATAAGTTTTTGCTTACTTAACAATCACTACAGCAAAGTTGTGAATAATTCTTGACTCTAAAAAATAATTTAAATATTGTGTAAGATGTAAGTGTTCCCAGTACTTCATGTTGACAATATGTCATTGAACAGAAAGAAAGAAACAATACATACCTTGCTAGTTGATACTACTGAAAATAAGCTTTAAAATATAATAATTTGATGTTTTCAATGTCAACGTCACATTTATTTAATACATTATAGTTTAAAAGCAGTAAATAGATAAGCTAAATAAAAGTGCTGCTCGTGTACCCTGCACACAAGGCTCAAATCTGAAACCGAAAGCAAGAACGGTAAGGAAAATCCCATCTGAGCGTAACTTATGAATATTAATTACGCAACTTGACGGGAGAGACGTAATCCTACCTCATTGGTTGTCAGACAGGCAGGCTTTGGTAGACCAATCACGGAGAGCTGATCAAATACATATTAATGACGTTCAACGTCTGTAAAAGTACCGCGTAAACGCGTTTTATGTCGGTTTTGTCAATGTCCTCCTAGGTAAATATGCGTCTATGAACGCTTCGACTCTTATCGCTGTTTTGTCAGGGCTCTCGCGTCATAAAAGTTTGTTTTTAAGACGCTATGTTGAGTTAAAAATAGTTCAGCATTTACCCGTCTCCAGTGTCTTCTCTGTTCTCTGCACATACGTTGCGTGAATGCCCCTTAATGGCAACGTCAGATTAATCTAATTAATATTCATAAAGATTTAGTGTAATCAAACCCACCCTGCCCATAAAAGCAGGATTACGATAATGGCAACAAGTAAGGGACAGTAAATTCGCTTTTTAGAATTGATGTACTGAATTTATATAAGTAGGCTATTTATTTTTATCTACTATTTACTTTTTTTTGTGCCAATTGAATCAACAAACTACCTTCGGCTAGTTTAGACTAATTTTTTTTTACTTTCTTGAATTCTTTTTTTCTGCCTCTCTTGCATGTCTTGCTTGCATAACTCCAGAAATTACAAAAAAATAATACACTAAAAAAAATCCTGTGATGCAAAGCTGTTTTGAGCATCATTATATATGTGTGTGTATTAATAATACTTTGATTATTATAAAGTTTAGAAGAAAAGCATTTATTTAAAATATAAATATTTTGTATCAAAATAAATGCTTAACTTAATGTGTCCTTGCTTAATAAAAGCATTGATTTAATTTAATAAAAACAAACTTACTGATTCCAAACTTTTTAATATACAATGTATATCCATTTTCAACCCAGAAAATGCTGAAAAAAAGCAACACAAATGTATAGGACTTTTATATGGAAGCCCGTTTCCGCCACCGTGAGAAAAACAAAAAATTTGTAAGTCATAATAATGAGAAACTTTCTCATAATAATGACTTAGTATGTCATAATAATGAGAAACTTTC
>JAUCMS010000084.1:495168-505671 GCA_032357445.1 Enteromius radiatus | reverse complement strand
ATAACTCATTAACATTAAAGAAAGACCTACTGTGAACTATGAGATTATTAAACAATGGTATATGCTTATGTTAATTCAAATGATTTTTTTATAAAATCATGTTCAAAAGAGGATCTCTTTAGCACCCATCCACTCCCATGAAGCACTGCAAGTGTCCTAATCAGGTCAGTCTTCCTATGATCTCAAACTACTGAAATACTTGTATACATAACATCCTTATTTTACAATAAAAATTATTTAGTTTTACTCAATTTTATCAATATCTCTAAGATAAATAGTTTTATATTATATCATTCACAGTGCTTCATGGGAAGTAGTTCTTACAGTTCTTTTCCTCACTAAAGTTGTTAATCTTAGAAAAGCGGGCGTGCACTGCTGCACTACTATTGTGGTGCAGGTTTCTGGACCAATGAGATTTCGCTGTGGGCGTGGCTACCCAGCACAATGGCAGCGATATGTACCTGCTCGTATTTTTCCAGCTCTGTGTGGTAAATGTTCCGAATTTGGCTCAACTTGCTTTTATAGTCGGAGTGCTCCAGTGAGCTGTCAGGTGACATCCCGCCAGAGCTGGTCGCGGCAGAGACCGCGGCGGCAGCTCCGCCCCCCTTCTCTGGACCGGCCACACCTTCGGCCAGCAGCATGTTGTCCAATCGCACAAGCTGTGGGTCTGGAGGCTCCTCCTCCTGAGCATTTCTCATGGAAAGACCTGCAAATAAGAAAAGTATCCATTAAGATTCGTCCATTCACTGATTTTCAAACAGCTTTGTATTGTTACAATGACATTAAACGACCATTGTGTATTGTTTTTATGTGCTGCCTGTACCAAAATTATTATATATATATATATATTATTTGCTGTATTACAACTTTTATGAAAACTACAGATTGTACATTCACATTGTTGTATCCCTGCTCACAAACTGCATTATGCATTATTATGCTGCATTTTTCATGTTTTTCCTATGCTCCTAGCTCTTTTCCTATGTATCATGATTCAAAAATAAAAGACTACTCCTTTAATATTTACCACATTGTTTTTACATGCAATAATACTAATATTAATATACATAATGTTATAATAATATAAAAACATTTCAAAGTAATAACTTTGAATGAAATACCAAATTATTTGTCGGCACTGAAAACTAAACCCCTTTTCAAGGGTGTCAACACTGCATCAATTTGCTCAGAGGAGAAGCAATATCACAATCCAAATATGTTTGATACTGTAATGGCAGTCAATGACCTACGAGATAAATATGAATTTGAATTAATTTAAATTTATTCCCTGGAGCAACACAAGGTTAAGTGCTTCAGTCAAGGGCGAAGCATTAAGCAGGATGACTCATTTTGACAGTTCCTGTGTCATCACTGCTTAACATTGCAGTCACCCCAAGTACTGCTTTATTCTGTTACACATAGTCTGATTAGGAGATGTTTTATTTTTATTTAGACACTTTACAAAATGTTTCAAGACAGCCCTGTGCAATAAACAGAGAACAGCACAGGGCAGTGTTGTGTGATTAATGGCACACGGCATGCAATACCACGGAGCATGCCAAACCACGGAAATTAAAAGACTCCATTAGGCACAATGCCATTTAATTACTAACCATCACAGTAAACATATCTGTCCTCTATTGGCACTTCCTAAACTTAGTCTTCTTTCAAACCAAAGACATTGCACAATTATTAATAGTTCAATTCTTGCATGCAAATAATAGAATATTGCATGCAAATAAAAAGGTTTGTGTTGATAGTGGACAGTTATTTAACTTCTCATACAAGCCAATCATGACTTTATTGTTGTACTGATATCCTAATGCATGAAAATGTGGCATCGCATGCAAAAAATAGGGTTTGAGATAATATCACTAAAATCGTTCTGAGAACATTTTTTATTTGTTATCCAGGAACTGCATATGTGGTTAAAACCAGAAACCGGTTATTGGTGTGCTTATTGTAATGCTTTAAAAATTTAAATGCATGCAAGTAATTTTTATAATATTAGTGAAAAAAAAGTCAGAGAATGTTTTTTTATTTTTTGAGATAAAAAAGCTATTATTTGACAGCAACTTCATTTTTTAAAAGCGGCAAATCTGGTCAAACCCATAATCATTATGCTTTTGTTGAGTAATAAGTACTGCAAACAACAGGGTTTGGGAATATATTCATGAATTAGAATAAAAAAAAAAACTAATGATTATTAATGAATAAATGTTACAATTATTGTATTTTTACAAAGTGTACACTCTCTGGCTTTGTTCTTGCAAAACATGGCGCCTGTGCCGAATCCAATGCCAACTTTTAAACCAATTATAAAGTTGCAGCTATGATATTTACCACTTCTAAAACAAAATGCATACCAGTTACTCACCAGTTTTCTCTTTAATTTCGCACAGGACGCTGAATAAAGCCGGTTTCATCCGATGACAGTTTAAAGCGTGTTTTCTGTGGCAAAATAAACAAAGTCAGTTAGCTAACATTAGCCTCTTAGCTACCGATGTAACAGTGACAGCAAAGACTCGCGTTAAATATATAACGTTAAAGGCTAAAACCGCGTTACTGGTGGAAATATAATATGTCACAACCTCCCTTTATATCTAAATTGTTTTCTTTCTTTTCTTTTTACCATATTATTACTTTATTACCCATTTCGATTCTCCTGACACATTAGCCTTTCACTTTAGCTTCAGGCAGTGATTTGTGTATTTGTGAAATGAATAAAAATCAAGTTACACATGTAACGTTAACAAGATAAATAAAATTAAATAGATTTATGCGCATCTAATAGCGATTCATTATTTTCCAACCTATATATTGCAAAATTAAAGAAAAAGAGTTTGTTTAGAGCCAAGTAAAACGTAAACAATAGCAGATGAGCCCGTGAACTTCAGCACACATTCTAATAATTGTTTTAACAGTAATAACATTTTGCATTTTAGGTCTTGTTAAAACAAATAAAATGGGTTAAAAGCGAAATAATGTAATTAAAAGGGTTAGGTAACCCACAGACTATACTATGTTTTGGCATACCCTTGTCTCATGCGACCGTTAGCTCAATGCTAAACTTCTAAGTTTTCAAAGAAATAATTTTAAATAACTCACTTTGCTTGAGCTTCGTCTAAACTTTGGTCGGTAATCGTCATGATCTGTTGCAAGATATCTCCAATGTCTCGGCGGTTGTCGTGTCCATTTTCGGTGCCCTCGAGGCCCGCGGGGTCTCCATCGGGGCGGTGTTGAGAAGGCTGGTGCACCGGGTTAAGGGGATGCATTCCCGGGTGCACGTTTAACCCGAGACCGCGGCTTGCGCTGGGCCCGTTGCCTGTGATGGGCTGCTGCGGCTGCAACATCCTGAGCTGTACATTAATCTAGATGAGTGTGTGTGTGTGACTGTGAGTGAATGAGAGTGTATCCATGCATCACCACGCTGGAGTCCCCTAGCGATTGACACATAAAAAACGTGCCCTTGCATGGAAATAGACATTCTGTAAACGCAAAAGTCAAGATATAGTACACTGAGACCACGACGTCTGTTGCATGGATCAAAAACGGTATAAAAAGACACAGAGGTGAAATTTTATGAAACCTCATCTAACCAACTGAAATGTGGATTCATGCTTCTAGGACAATGTAGCCTAAATGGACAAGAAGTTAAGGCTTTTTGTGAAGCTAAATCTCACAAAACATGAATGTTCATGTTATAAAATCAAAGGGGAAAAAAATAAATAAATAAAAAGTAAATATAAATGTGATTATGATTTAATGTATGCTAGATTAAAGAAGAAAAAAATATATAAATACATTTTTATTGCGGTAATGATATGATGATAATGAACTATATGTGGAATGAAAAACTTATTTTAAAAAAGTAAAACCTCCAAATGATTTAGATTCAACTGGCTTAATGACACTTAAAATAATTAAGAAGAAATGATAAAATAATCCTTTTAAAATATGTTTATTAATTTTCATATTTATTCATTCATTAATTTATTTGTTGTTTTTTGTTTTAAGGGTGAAACATGAACTTGAACTTAAAATTTTCATGTTATTCACTCTTTTATTAAGGCACTTCTGAATTATGAAATGTGATATTTTTGCAAGAGTTGCTCAACATATACAGAATTCCCTTCTGCAAGTGCATAGTTTACATGTCATCATGTCACGGCCTGAAGGCTTTAGGTCTGCAGTGGAATTAACAGCGGGGGAAACACGTTTCTTGGTGCTAAATAGAACATGAATGTATCTTATTTTAAATTCTAGACGCTCGATCATCTTCTCCTTTATGCTCAAGTCTTACTCTACATCACCAAGTCTAACTTCTCGTTTTGCTGGTAGTCAACAGGAAATCTGCAAAACCACAGACTGTTAAACAAACAGGCCGCCAGTTTCAACATGCAAGACTTTCATAGCTGTTGAGCGTCAGAACACCTTTCCCTTCGTATGATTATAAAAAAGCTTCGCATTTGAATAAGAGTGGGTTTAAAGGGAGCAGTCTGCATCATGCTCTTCTACAGTGCGTTTCTATACGTGAACCTATTCCACTAGTTAAACTGAAAGGGGCCAGATAAATAGGGGTGGATCAGGGCCATAAGAGAGGAACAGGAAGAGACAGAGCAAGCAGACTGTGAAGCGGTGAAGTTGTCGATGCATCGTGTCAGCTTTTAGCCCTTTTCAGATTAGTTTGTGAGAAACACTCAGAGTTCAGTCGAGATATGTGGGAGTTAATGCATGTTCGTACACGGAGGTGAGATGCATGTGGGCTTTACTTGACATTCCGCTGAGAGGACCTCATTTTACTCGTCTAAGGTTGAGAAGGTAAGCAGGGCCGTAAAATGTCACCCACTATCGAAATCGAAGTCAAAATAAGTACAGTTACATATTAGAATAATATAACTATTTTGTAAGATTCATTGTCTACCGCAGACTGTTTCAATTGCTAGATAAAAAGTGGCTTTATAAATGATAAACATACTTTAGATATGCTGATTACATGCATGACTGTTCAGTGTCTCGACTTGCTCAACATATGGAAATTAGGGATCTCTAACTTCATACTTTTTATAGGCTCTCATATTTTCTTCCACCGAGAGCAGAAGCTACGATGAACTGCTCAGAGGTCAAAGTTGAAACCTCGGCGGACAAGCAGTTGGAACCTCTTCTCATTCTGGAAGAGGGGGATGAACCCTCGGATGTGATAAACAACATAGAGAGAGGAAGGACCGTACTGAGAGTTAGGACGACTGATGAAAACACAACAGATGACATTAGAGAAGCCACAGAGGGAAGTTCACATGATCACAACAATGTCCAAGTAGGAAAAGGTGAAAGTGAAGCAATGCAGGCAGAAATAGATGAGGAGCGGAATGTAACTCTGGAAAGTCAACAAGAAGAGAAGGCGGAAGGTCATATTGAGAAAACGGACAAGGGATCATCGGACGGGATGGCTGCGGTACCAGAGAAGATGCTCCAAGCAGAGACTCAAGACAAACCAAGCGCTCAAGGAGAAGTAAAACTGCGGCCCAAAGACAGACTCAGTCCTGGCGATGCAAAGCTAACGGTAATGTTTAATAATTACGCCAAATTTAATTGTGTGACTAATTGCATTGTGAAGACACCATGAAATGGCTTGACAAGTGCAGTTTTTTTTCCTGCATTGATGTATTTCCTATTGAATCACTAAGTGGGTGGGTCCTTTGAAGTTCTCGCCTTTGGTTTTAAGCCAACAGGTTTTAGTTACAGCTCCTGAATTGTAATTCTGTAATTCTAATTTTTTAAGTATTTCATTATTTATTATATTAACATGTATACCTCTTTTCAAAAGTTTGGTGTTGGTGTTTAATGTTTCTATAAAGTAAAAACTGTCATTTTAGTTTAAAATTATTCTGTCAGTACATGTTTTAAAAATGTATTCCTGTCATGCAAAGCTTATTTTCAGCATCTGTATTTTTGATTGGTCTTAAGTGTCACATGGTCAGTTCTTCGTCATTCTAATATGAAGAAGAAGCATTTCTCCTTATTATCACTGTAGAAATCGGTTGTACTGCTTCATATTTTTAAGGAAACAGTGATACTAGTGATATTTTTTACAGGGTTCTTTAATGAATAGAACGTTCTAAAGGACAGCATTTGTTTAAAACAGACATTTTATGTAATATTATACATGCCTTTACTTATGTCATTTTTAAATTATTTTAATGCACCCTTGCTGAATAAAAGTATTAATAAAATAATAATTTTAAAAAATCCAGTACTGAAAATGAGCCCCAAAGCTAACAGGCATGGACTAATATTATTTTAAAAGCTTCACATAATGACACAGACTGTTTCTGTAGTTGTCATTGGATTAGAAAGCCTTTAAAAATTCCAAGTGTTTGGAAATGTTATTTTAAAAGATAAAAGATAAAAATACAAAGGTTTTAACCCTAAAATTCACAAACTGACACATCCCATTATTTACAAATTAAAATCATTATAAAGTGTACATCACTTCTTTATATATATATATGTAATATTCTTCTGTAAACATAGAATATATATATATATATATATATACCTTGATTTTGTCCTTGCAATCTAGACTCTTATGGACCTTTTTGAATTAAAGGAAAAGTTCACCTGAAAATGACAATTATGTCACATTTATTCAACCTTGCATCATTTCAAACCTGTATGAGCTTCTTTCTTCTATTGAACATTAAAGAAAATTAATTTTAAAGGATATTATTTACCAAACAGTTGGTGGAGGACACTGACTTCCATAAATGAAAAAAAAAAAAATATATATATATATATATATACTGTACACTGTAGAAGTCAATGGCTGCCATCAACTGTTTGGATGCCAACATTCTTCAAAATATCTCCTTTTGCGCTGAGGAGAAGAAAGACACTCATAAACTTTTGGAACAACATGACAGGGAGTACACGATAGATGAAAGGTTTTGATGTGATGATGATGTGCTCAGGTTCAGAGGATATCTCCAGATTTCCCAGAAGCTTTGTGTGAGCTGTTGTTCGCGTTACAAGAGGGCCGGCGGCTCAATGATCAGCGCTGCTCATTTCGTCTGGAGCACCGCAGGAGATGTTACTCAGAGCCCAGCACGCCTCGCCACAGCCAGAGAGGTGAAGACACACAAACACTTCCTCACCATAATCACAGACAATAACAACACCAGAGCATCAATAAATACTCATAATCAGACTATGGTTTACATGATTACATATTGTTCACACAGTAGCAATAAATTACTCATAATTCATTTATTCTGCTTAAATTTTATTTTTCATCTTTTACATTTTCATACAATTATAGAGAAAGTCCAGGGTTTTTTTTGGATATTAGCATATTAGTCAGGTGGTGACTGACTAATTTCAGCACTGCATGAACTACTGATGAATACATCAATTAAATTTTCACTTTTTTTTAAACCGTGTATTATTATATCTTTGGAAGGCACATATTCACATTATTTTTTCTTTGATGTTGATTAATGGTCACATGATATGCAGGTAAATGATGCACATTGGTTGATCTAGCCTGAAAAAGAAGCTTTTTATATGTCATTTGGGCATAAGAAACAACATTCATGGGGCAATTCATTTTAGATTTTTGTTGCTGATTTGACTTGTGCTATTTAATTGTGAGTTCAGTGATTTTTAAGATTAGGACTTGGACAAATATGGACTTTCCTGAAGAGACTTTCTTTGAAAGGGACTTTGTTTTAAAATTATTTATTTACTTTTTTATGATTTAAAGGGTTAGTTCACCCCAAAATTACATATTTGTCATTAATTACTCACCCTAATGTTGTTCCAAACCCATGAGACCTTCGTTCATCTTCAGAACACACATTTGAGATATTTTTGATGATATCAGAGAGCCACCTGTCCCTCCATAGACAGCAATACAGCTGAAACGATCCCAGGTCCAGAAACGATAGTAAAACAGTCCATGTGACATCAGTGGATCAACTTTTGCGTTATTACGAGAATACATTTTTGCGCAAATAAAACAAAAATAACATAATTTACGCTTTTTCCGTGACTTATATCTTCCGCCGTGCTCAACCAGCCAAGCTTAACCAGCCTTGTTTACATCCGGGTGAAAGCACGTGCATGTGCGTAATCTGTGGCTGTTTGCGCATGCGCTTACGCAGTAACGTTCTCTAAAATGGCGAAAGACGCGCAAGTCATAGGAGAAGAACGGTTGATGCTATTTTTGTTTTCTTCGGCATAAAACAACAAAAAAGTATTCTCCTATCGTCTCAAAACTTAAGTTGATCCACGGATGTCACATGGACTGTTTTACCGGTGTTTTGACCATGTTTCTGGATCTGGATCACTTCAGTTGTATTGCTGTCTATGGAGGGACAGATGGCTCTCTGATATCATCAAAAATATCTCACTTTGTGTTCAGAAGATGAACGAAGGTCTTATGGGTTTGGAACCACATGAGGGTGAGTAATTCATTATTTTTGTGTAAACTAAGCCTTTAAGCTTTTCATTAAATTCACAATTTACAAACCCTAGTTTGGGAAGTGTTATAATGTTTAATGCACTTCATGTTGTAAATTATAATGAATAGAACAGATTTTTTACATCAGTATGGTACAATGTAATCCTGTTTGAGTCAATATAATAAACAAGTTAAATCTAAAAGTAATCTTATTATATTGCATAAAATGTGTAATGTAATTACAGTTACTGAATACAATATTTAGCATGTAATCAGAAATCAGTCACAATTAGTAAGTGATTTATACCGAGCTCTGAACGAAGTGTGTCTTTCCACACAGTGGTGTTCTCCTCCATGACGTCTCTGCAGAAGGAAGAGTTCTTCGATCTGCTGGCGGCCTCTCAGGGTCGTCGACTGGATGACCAGCGAGCAGAGCTCCAGAACGTTCCCTCTGCCCCTCCGCCTCCGCTGCCTAAAGCCAAGCAGAGGAAGAGCAGCTGGAAGATCCCAGAGGTCCCCCGGGCTGTTCCCAAGCAAACACCCAAAGAAGACTTCTACAACATGATCGTCAACTCACAAGTGAGCACTGCTGAGATGCTGTTTATTCACATACAGCCTAGTCTGGCATGTTTGTTTTTGTCCCCAGAAACCTTTTTTTTTTTTGGCTAACTTTACTTAACACAGGGGATTTTCAAACTTGTTGGTCCCAAGGGCCCCAAATATGATGATCCTCTTATTAGGGTAGCTGTACATGTGCAAAAAGACATAAAAAAAAAAAAATTAAAATAGTAAACATGATTTTAAAATGTTTTTAATTAATTAATTAACTTAATTATTAGTTAGTTTGTTTCTTGCCATCATCAATAACTCTTTTGTAAAAAGCCACAAAAAGACCATAATGAATATACTTATATATTAATACTATTAATACATTTCTGGTCAGTAATATCAAACCAGTAAAGGTGTTTAATAATTTGCAAACTTATTATGATTATGATTATTACTACTACTACTATTAATTGCAACATGTTTATGATTAATGTAATGTATAGTCAGTAATGTCAAATTGGTAAAAGCAAATGTTTTTTTATTTCTAAAATGAATAAATTATTGTTATTATTATTATGTTCACTTTTAAATAATAATAATCATTTATAATATAAAATATAAAGAAAATGTTTATAATTAATATAATAATTTTAGTTATTATTATTAAACAACAATTTTGAAATGCTCATGATTATTATAATAATTTATGGCCAGTAATGTCAAATCGGTTAATGTTTTTGAATTCTACAATTATTATTGTATTAACATTTTAATACTACTACAACTACTGCTCTTACCAATAATAATGATAGTAATAATTATTATTATTTATAATATTAAAAAGTGCTTTTGTTTCTTTCTTTTTAAATCAGTACAATAATTTCTGGTCATAAATGTTAAAGTTTTATTATTAATAATAATAAATTATTTTGAATATATTTTGCTAGGCTCAGGGGCGACTGGAGGAGCAGCGCAGTGCAGCTCCAGGACCGATGGACGATGAAGATTTCTTTTCTTTGTTGCTGAAGGTTCAGGGAGGAAGAATGGATGAACAGAGAACGGAGCTCAAGCCTGTTTATTAATAGATGCTAAGATGAGCTGAGAATCAAACGGGAGGTTCCTGCTTTACAGGGTCTGTGTGAGTTTATCCTGTCTAAATAACTATAAAAATCAGACTATAAGTATAAGAACACTTGCACTACTTCTCAACATTGCTACATTCACTGCGCTTGCTAAAGGTCATTTGAAGGATCTCTGCCTCTTTCTGTTATCTACATGCTAAAATAAGGAAATAAATGTTTAAATGTGTACTATAATGTTTACTTTTATTATGAAAATATATGTAAACTCGAGCACTGATGAGTTTCTCAAGTGGTAGCAAGATCTAAGTTCCACTGTCTTACATCTCAGATTCAGCCACTAGATGGCGACAGAGACTAAGAAGTTTACTTGAATAAGACAAAGGAGCCACACTGCAAAAAATTAATATATAT
>JAUCMS010000084.1:460945-480493 GCA_032357445.1 Enteromius radiatus | reverse complement strand
CCGACCGACCGCCCGATAGAACGAACGAACGACCGACCGTCCGTCCGACAGAACGAACGAACGACCGACCGTCCGTCCGACAGAACAAATGAACGACCGACCGATAGAACAAACGAACGACCGACCGACTGTCCGACAGAACGAACGACCGACCGACTGTCCGACAGAACGAACGGCCGACCGTCCGACAGAACGAACCGCCGACCGTCCGACAGAACGAACCGCCGACCGTCCGACAGAACGAACGAACGTCTGACAGAACGACCGACCGACGGAACGAATGAACGACCGACCGACGGAACGAATGAACGACCGACCGTCAGACAGAACGAACGACAGAACGACCGACCGTCAGAACGACCGACCGACCATCCGACAGAACGAACGAACGACCGACCGTCTGACAGAACGAACGAATGAATGACCGACCAACAGAATGAACGAACGACTGACCGACCGGCAGAACGAACGACCGACGAACAGAACGAACGAACGAACGAACGACCGACAGAGCGAACGAACGACTGACCATCTGACAGAACGAACGACCGTCCGACAGAACGAACGACCGACCGTCCGACAGAATGAACGTCTGACAGAACGACCGACCGCCTGACAGAACGAACGAACGACCAATAGAACGAACGACCAACCGTCTGACAGAACGAACGAACGAGCGAACGACCGATAGAACGAACGAACGACCGACCGTCCTTCCGACAGAACAAATGAACGACCGACCGATAGAACAAACGACCGACCGATAGAACAAACGAACGACCGACCGTCCGACAGAATGAACGACCGACCGATAGAACGAACGAATGACCGACTGTCCGACAGAACGAATGGCCGACTGTCCGACAGAACGAACCGCCGACCGTCCGACAGAACGAACCGCCGACCGTCCGACAGAACGAACGTCTGACAGAACGACCGACCGACGGAACGAACGACCGACCGACGGAACGAATGAACGACCGACCGTCAGACAGAACGACCGACCGACCATCCGACAGAACGAACGACCGACCGTCTGACAGAACGAACGAATGAATGACCGACCGACAGAATGAACGAACGACTGACCGACCGGCAGAACGAACAACCGACGAACAGAACGAACGAACGAACGACCGACAGAGCGAACGAACGACCGACCATCTGACAGAACGAACGACCGACCGACAGAACGAACGACCGACTGTCCGACAGAATGAACGTCTGACAGAACGACCGACCGCCTGACAGAACGAACGAACGACCGATAGAACGAACGACCGATAGAACGAACGACCAACCGTCTGACAGAACGAACGAACGACCGACCGACAGAACGAACGAACGACCGTCTGACAGAACGAACGACCGACAGACAGACAGACAGATATAGAATTTTAGAATGATAGAATAAACAATAAAACGATAGGTGTTGTTGAGTTTGTGGTTCTGCTGCAGTATGTACTGAGAGCAGAAGTGAGTCACAGCAGGTGTGAGCGATCATTTAAGTCTCTCATCACTGTAAACACAAACGGCCCTTGAGGTGGATTTCCATTACAAATATCTCACCGGCCGATTAGTCTCACCTTTTGTGGAGCCAGTCAGTGCCACAGGGGCACGAGAGCATATTAAATGCAGAAATGTGCTCCTGTGGCCTGACAGAAGCTGTCACTCCTCCCACCACAGACTGCCTTTCTGCCGCAGGCCGCTAATCGGTGAGGGCAAGAGGTCCCATTTCAATTACAAAGCAACATGCACTTGCTTTCAGCATGGAACTCTCCGGGGATCTGCAGACCGTCACTGATAGTTGCAAGCTTGTGCCCGGCAAATTAGCATGTGACATTAGAATGATTTAATTCATGCATGATTAATTAATAGAAAAGGCTTGAGATCGCAAAACAAATTTCAATATATAAACATAAAAACCTTGCAAGCTGACTTTGCAGGCAGCATTTCAACAGTACATGATTATACTACTAGGGCCCTATATGCAATCTAACTTTTTGCGCAATTAAATCTTTTTCCAACATGCATTTTTTCCCATTAAAGTTTTTCTGGACTCCATTGTAATTGCAATCAAAAAGCATGTGTAAGCAACTGAAACTGTCAAACTTAAAAAAATTTAAAATCACTTTACATTTACAGGTTATTATAACGTGTTGTTTTCTTTTTTTCAAATTCTATAATCATTTTTACCTAAATTGTCTATGCAAGTCAAATCAGCTGAAACTTTTAATTTATTAAAGGCACAAATTAAGTTCTTGTGTTCCGCACTATACAGTAATACAATAAACCTGAATTTTATGACTAGATTCTGTGATATTTTTCTGCACGGGGGAAATCACAGCACCCTATCTTACCTTCTACGGTACTTTCTTTTGGCAGCACTGCATGCACTTTTCACAGAAAAGCCAATTCTAGATTGTATTTCAGTTAAAATGCTGCTCCTATAGGCAGCAGACAGCAGGCACCTCACTGTTGTTTCAGACAGGAACAAGCAACAGAACGAATCTCGTAAGCTGAGCTAGATATCCTGATATATTCTTGAAGTCGTACCTGTAGAAGAAGTCTCTCGTCCCCAATGACAGCGGCCGTGTGCCAGTCAATGATCTCTGAGAAGGGAAGCTCCCAGCCATTACTGAGCATGACGGGAACACAAGCGGCCTGCACACACACACACACACACACACAGAGAGACCGAGGCGAGTTAAAACAGGCTGAAGAAAAATAAAACAAGCGTCATGAAAATTTTATTAGCGTCTTGCTGTCTTCGAGTGGAAAGTCTGAAAGCAAGAGGAGCTGACTTCAGACTGAGAAATGAGGAATCATGGTTTATCAGATCAGTCATGTTTCTGTTCCATCTTGAGCGCTGAGAAATCTGGCAGTGACTGAAGGAAACACAAAGCGTATGAACTGAGGCTTCATGGGTCATAGAAATGAAAAAGGATGTGAGATAACCATCAAGAACAAAAGAAAACCAATGCAAAAAGCTACAGGGAAAAAAAAAATCTTTATAGTAAATTGTAATTTTTATATTTTTGTATATATACACAGTATATGAACCAATATGGCAATATACAATAACATGCAATATGGATATTTAGCTATTTCAAAATAAATCAAGCTCATTCAAGCAGCTCTTCAGTGTCAAACATTTTCCTCATACAGCAACAAATGAGCTTTTGTGTCTTGCTCCTGAAGTAGCGCTGTAGCAGCAGGTACCGACAGACAGATGGTGCATTGTTTACAATATCTAATGACTACCTGGTCTCCAATTTGCATATCAGCTGCCATTATTGGTCATTAGTGCAGAGCTGCATTCATTATTGAGGATGGAGTTACAGTGAAAACTATCCAAAAAGCTCAAAATAACTCATCACCTCAGGCAAGTTTTGTTTTTTACGTAATTTGTTTGTTTGTGAACCATCCTAGTAGCTTGATGCCATGTAGCTTTGCTATTGTTTACTAACACTTTTAAGATAAAATAAAACAAAATATATTATAATATTAAAAATAAATTCAATATATATATAAAAAAATCTAATAAAAATGGCAAACCTATATATCAAAATAAATATCACTAAAATAATTAAATGACTAACTACTTTTATACAAATAAAATAAAATAACTAAATAAAAATACTAAAACACCACTGTTGTGGATAATGAAGATAAAGATTGTAAATTATAAACATTTTTGTAAATGTGGACATACTATCATAGTATTATTGTTATTATTATGTATTTATTTATTTATTTTTAACAAGGTATCACTGTATTTCCATGCTTTTCGAACATGCATAATGGTGATAATATAAAATAAAAAACACATGCATATGAAACAAACAAACAAATAATACATACAAATAAAACAACAACAAAATATAAAACATTAAAATATATATATATATATAAACTGTTACATAATATAAAAAACACTAAAATAACACTGTTACAAAGTCCAAACATTTTAAATATTTTTTTAATAGTTATAACAAGCTTTTGTTGCAAGTATGAACACGCTTATTTGAACATGGTACAGCAGTATTTCGATGTTGTTTGCACATGCATCACATTTTCTGGACATGTACCATACAAAAAGGGTAATTAAGTGCCATGGTTTATATTAAAAGCATTATCTGTGATCAGCAGAACTTTGTTGTAGATGAAATCCAATATTTTATAACCATGTGTGTGTTTGCACAGGCTTGCTGTCCTGTCCCTAATCTGTTAAGCTGCTCCCACCCTCTGACCTCCCCTCATCTCTAATATCATCCCGCTGTTATGGACTAATCCTTGCAGTGTCATTACCCAGCGCTTCAATCTGCTGAAATACATACAGACCAATACAGCCCCCCGAGACACAAACGCACATACACAGCATTAAAGCCCCGAAAACCTCAGCTAGTCAATCCTCAACACCCACACAATTCAAAACACAATATATAATGGCCTGTTAAGCCTTACATCTGCACAACGTCAGACAACCTGAAAGAGCACAGCCGCACTCCCACACAATACACAATAGACGGCCATTTGACATTACATTGGCATCACAGCATGACAGAATCGTGCTGGTTATGGATAAAGGTGGATTTGGCAATGTAACGAAATACCACAAATGAGATCATTTTAATATCTCAATTGCTGCTTATATGAAATTGCTTAGATTTTTTTTTAGCAATTAATTGCAGCTTTGGTGAGTGCAAGGGACTTCTTTCAAACATATGAAAAAAATCTGACATCAAACATATTATGATATTATCAAGCAATATAAAGGGACAATATGAATCAAATATTTTTTTTTAAGTTGCTTACGTTCACCGAGGCTGCACTTATTTGTATAAAATAAGTTCTTAAATATTATTACAATTTAAAATGTTGTTTTATATTGGTATATTGCAGTAAAATGCAATTTATTCATGTGATACAAAGCTGAATTTTAAGCATCATTACTGCAGCCTTCAGTGTCACATGAACCTTCAGAAATCATTTTAATGTGCTCAGGAAACATTATCATCAATTTTGAAAACAGCTGTGCCTCTTAGTGGGTCTATTTTGACCAATTTAATGCATCCTTTCTGATTTGCGAATACATTTTTTTTTTTCCTTGTACGTATTAGTACTGTAATGATGATGAAGAGTGAGTGTGTGTGTGTGTGTGGGTGGGTGGGTGTGTATATGGCCTGGAAACACAGATCTGCATTCAACTGCTAAGTGTCTTCTGTTGGCAATTAGTAGTGGCGATGGGAAGGAACAGGAAAACTGTACCTGCAGAGCCTCCAGGAAACGGAAAGAGCCCAGGCGGCGTCCTCGAGGCACGAGACAAAAAGTAGAGTTATGCAGCATTTCTTTATAGTCATACCTGTTCAGAAAAAGAAAAAAAAACAAGGAAGCACACATTAAGAACCAAGGTCAGAAAACATTCTGATGCAGGTGAATATCCTATATGCATGGAAACTCAATTAGCGCTTATCACATCTGGTGCAGATTGTGAATCAAGCATGTTCTGAACACACTCTACATACTTTCCAGCTTACAGGACTTTCTGAGTCATGAGTGTCACCACATAAAAACCCATGAATTCCCACCAAATGTTGTCTCAACTTGTCTCAACAAGAATTTCAACTAGAACTACCACAACTAGTCAAAATGACCAGCTGGATCTCCATAGCAGTAACTAGCAAATAGCCAATATACTCTAGCATCCCATAATAACCAGCAAAAAATCCAACGCAGCTGGCCAGAGGCCAAAGCAACTCCTAGTAACCAGCCAATCAGCAACTAATCAAAATACCAAAGTAACCATCTAGATTACCCTAGAAATGTCTATTAACCAGCTACAACATCTGAGCAACCAACTAGAGTTCCACAGTGGTGTAGTGTACGTACTGTGAAGAATACTGCATCACATCGAGGCATGCATTAATAATACACGTTGGATAAAACTATTTGAAGATAATTAATTTTTATTGCAATCACTGTGTTTATACTACAATTGATCATGAACACTATACAATCATTTGTGCTCCGGTATCTTTGTGCATGTGTTTGAAGAGCGCACGCTGCAAGCACAGTACCGTTTGCCTGGCGCTGAAGTGAGGTGGATGCGCGTCTGAAATGTCTCCCATTTGATGTGGTAATAAAGACGTTCTGCGACTGAATAAATGCGCTTCTTGAGAGAGAGATTTAAGAGATAAAGAGACAGAAGCAGCAGTTGTGAGTGGGGTGACCAATCCTAGCCACGCCCCTGCGTTAATCACGTTAAATATTTTTAACGCATTAATCTGAATAAAATTATCGCATGAGTTAAAGCACTAATTTTGACACCACTAATATATACACACACACATTTTTTTACAGGTTTCTTCGATGAACAGAAATGTCCACAACATAATGCAAGTTTGATTTATAGAGACCACACATCCGTCTAACCTGCTTCGTTTAAAAGGGGTTACAGACATTTAGCGTCATAGTATGAATCACACCCGAATGTGCACAGACAGTCAGAAGCGAGCTCTTAGAAATCCCCATTTACGCTCTTGACCTCTCGACCTCTGCTTTGTAGGCTGCTCTTGCACTATGGTGGGATAAAAGCTTCAGCAAATGCTTTGAGCAGCGTTTCAGTCGGCACTTGGATTAAGGGGCTGTTTGGAGTTCCTAATGTGACATTCCTGCTTTTCTCACCCGTCTCGCCCTCCCTTCTCCTCTCTTACACATTCTCCACCACGTTCTCCGCTCTTTCTCCTCCCTCTCTCCAATGAGTAATCGGTGATGCTGTGCATTCCAATGTGAAGCCCCTGAGGTCTTCCTTCACCTCTGCTCTTCAGTGCAGATGAAGGAACAGGCCGGGACGCCTGCGGGCAGCGAGACCCTGATGCTCTGCGGATTTGAGACGAGCACTAAAGCTAGAGGTTGAGATTCGGCAGGTGTTGTAGGATGCTGAAATAACCTCAGATGACCTGTTGGCTCAGTGGGCAACTTGATATGGGCTGTCTGAAAATAGGATGGGATAATGCACTCAAAAGAACTCAGCAGAACTATGCAGCTTATCCTACCGGCTTATTGTGTGCAGACTAATATTTATAAAATGACTCTCAAGCAGATATTTGACTGTTTATTTATTTATTTTAATTTGGTTGTGCTGTCCTTTAATGAACAAAAAAATCTTGAGTGGGACTTAATTTTATTCATAATGTCTGCTACATGTAAAATTTTATAAAAATGTTTAACTCGCCTCTGTAATAACATTAAATAAATAAATAAATACATAAATAAAGTATAAATATATAATATATAAAAACTTAAATGTAATATAATTTTAAATATCATATCAAATATTAAATTAAGTAATAAAAAACAACTATGAAATGTCATCAATATCTGCATTTAAAATAAATTAATTTTGCACAAACCAAACCAAACCCAACTAAAATAATAAAATGTATAAAGACAAAGACTTAGTTTTATATATATAAAATTATATAATCTCTCTCTCGTTCTGTGTTTCAGTTGAAAATCTATTAAAATTAAAATAAAGCCAAATAGAGGTATAAAAAAAAATGAATTAGGAATCCTGCCAAAACTTAAAACTAATGATAACAAAATATAAAAATTATTTAAAAAAAAGTTTAATAAAAAAAAAAGATAAAAATGAAAATAGAACAAATGTACTATTTACTATGATAACTAAAATTTAAATTAAATAATACAATTTAAAACATAAAAATTAAACCCAATTCATAATACTAATAACTACTATAATTGTCTGTAAAGAAAATGAAAATAACACTATCACAAGTGAAAAAAATTCTCAGTTAGTGCATTTAAGGCCCTGCTGTATAAGATCTGATACAACTTGAAACCTATGTTATATTTTTATGTGTGAAATACAATTGTATGCAGGCAGGGCTGTGGACAATAAGCCTCTAGTTTATTTCTTGAAGCCGGATGTCAGGCGAGAGCACAGCACAGGGTTCCTGTTATAACGAATAGCAGTGAGTTCACACACACAGGTCAGGAATAACTGCTCCCCTGCACCATTCCTCAAACACAAGCACCCAGTCGAGCGCAGCGCAACCTGTTCCTATAACACGCTCGGGCCGGGGCGACGAAGTTCACCGCATGCAGGAAGTGATGGAGTGGGCTGTGGGAAAGAACTTGGAATAAACATCCATAACTCAGCTCCACAGGCCACCACGCTGATGATGACCACACACACAACATACTACACTCACACTAATAAAAAGTATTTAATGGCATTCCATGAAGAATCTTTAACAAACACGGAAACTCTACACACCACAAAAGGCTCTTTACATGGAAAAAAGGTGATTTAGATTATTAAATACAGTCCATTTGGAATTCATGCTGACTTTAAACAAGCCTTGTGCATTTAATGCATCTCTCTCTCTCTCTCTAGCCTCAACTGCACTAACTAAGAACTTTCTGACTTGTGATAGTGTTACTTTAGTGTTCTTTACAAACTATTATAATAATTATTAGTATTATGAATTGGGTAAATTTTTTTATTTTTAATATTAATATTTTATTTAAGTTTTAATAATCTTATTAAATAGTTAATTTATGTTCTGTTGTCATTTTGTCAGTTTTAGATTTATATATTATATATATAATAAACAAAAGAAAAACAATAATTGAATTTTCTAAATTACTGTCAACAATTCTGTTTGTGTGTATATATATATATACACATATATATATATATGTGTGTGTGTATATGTTGCAAAAAATTATTAAATAAAATTAAAAATTTTAATTAAAATATTCATATATAAAATAAAATATTACACAAATTTAATAACATTTATAAAATAATCATAAAATAATTTATAATATAACTACATAAATAAAATAAAATAAAATAATTTAACATTTGGCTATAAAATAAAACAATTTGATTATAATTCCACACGGTTCTAATAAAATAATGAAAAATTATATTAAATTAAAAGTCTGTATAGAGCAAGGCATAGTTAAAATATGTGCTAATTGAAAGTATTTAAAGCAAAATTAATATATGCAATATGTTATCTAACAGCAGTGGTGCTATAAAGTTAAATAAAACTTTCTGAATGGTTTTCATTAACTGAAGCTGAGCTGAAAAAAACAAATAAAAGTAAATTAGGCTAAATAGAAATGAAGAAAAAGAAAACAGACAAATCACTTAAAACATAAAATTAATAAAAGAACTTTGCAAGGGTTTGAATCGGTCGGCTACTGTAAAGAAAGCGTGGAATTTCTGTTGAAGGCGTGTCTTTAAACTGTGGTCATGGGTCAGCAAATACCACTCACCCGACGCAAATCTCCTCTATCAAGTTGACAAGCGTGCGAGATGCATAAGAAAAAAGAAGGAACTAGAACGTAGGCAGCCAAAATGTCTAAGTTTTCTTTGTAGTGTTTATATTTGGCATTGTTTCCATAGCAGCAGGTTGGCATGGGTGGCATCTGTGCCTTAAATCAGATTAGAGGAAATGAGAGCTCGCATGGCAACTGCTGGTTTCACCAACCCTGCCAACCTGCTTGTAATGACTGTGTAATCAGAACAAGATTAAACCCGTACTTAACGCCCGTCCCGGCACACATACACACGCACAACTTCATGAGCGCTTTACAACTGTTTTAACATCCACGGGATCAAGACAAGAGCAGCCTCTGAAGATACTGTAGCAGATCCAGATGAAAGCAGTTGGTTCGAGTCTCTTGTAGACAGCAGTAAATCCATGACGGCCATCTGGGAGGCAGCATGACAACATATGCGGTTATAATACAGATTTATGATGCCGCATTTTGTCCTATTAAAGTCCATTCATATAATACAATGAACTGACTCATAATGCAAAAAGCCACACTGCTGCAAACAGCCAAACGCAGTGCATTTGGAATATTATAATACTTATTTTATTTGTTAAATCCCCTATTTTTTCCTTATTGCACATGCAATACTGTTGTACTGTGATCTGTTCTATTATAACACAAAATATTACAAAAAATGCAGAAAAACTGACCATGAACTTGTACCAGATTTGCAGAGATTGTTAAGCATGTACAATGACATCATAATATAAAAAAATGTGTTATTATTATATTATATTAGACACTGTAGTGCAGTAGGAATTGAATGCACCATGGGTTATGATATTGTAATTATTCAATATAATGGTGTGCATAAACTGGTCAGTATGATTTTTTTGTAGAAATTAATACTTCAGTGAGGATGCATTAAATTAATAAAAAGTGAGAGTTAAAATTGTTACATTTGAAATGAATTGTGTTCATTTTGAACTTCCTTTTCACCAAAAAATCCTGAAAAAAGTATTAATATTAATCAGCACTGATAACAATAATCATAAATGTTTTCGAGCAGTAAATCAGCATATTTAGAATGACTTCAAGTGACACAGAAGACTGGAGTAATGATGCGGAAAACTCAGCTTTGCATCACAGAAATAAATTACCATTTTAAATTATATTCAAATACAAAACTGTTATTTAAAATTATAAAATGATTTCAAATTTTTACTCTTGAAAGCAAAATATGTTGCGAATATAGGTGCTTCTATATACACGCATCTTTCCCTTTAACCTGAACACTACGTTTCTGTTGGTCAAACTAATTAATCTAATAGAGATGTTATTCAGGAGTCACTACAATGCCAGCTACATGCTTCCCCTTTAGCTGGTTAGACAAAAGATGCCATTTGACTTCCACAAACAACAATGCATGTTAAAAGCAAAAATGCAACGCTTGCATCCGCTGTCTGCGCAATCAAGAAAATAAGACATTAATGGCTTAGGCACAGCTGGTTTGCCGATGTCCATTTATCCTGTAATCTTGCTCTGCTGACAGAGCGAAAACACCATTGGTGAAGTCCAGAAGAGCTGGGGAGTCATGCCAGTGCAAAAAAATAAATAAATAAATAAAAATTGCCAATAGTGGTTACGCCTGGCCCATCTGCTAACCAGTCGCTTTTACAGCCTAGTTTTGTCTTGGAAATAGACTCCAACTCATACTTTTCAATAAAAACTGAATGAGATGTTGAGCTTAATGGTGTTAACATTGAAGTCATGCAACCGTAGCCTATGTTTACAATCTGGTGATTGCATTTAGGCTTCAATTTTGTTAATTTGTGGAGATTATCCTGATGAACAAAGCATGTAAGAATAACAATTTTGCAGGTCACAGAGTTTATTTTCTGCAATAATCCAAAAGCCAATGGAAAATCCTGTTGAGTTTTTGTCGAGGGATCCATTGTGATACTAGTTGGCCTGTATAGCTCTATAGAAAACGAGCATCTGGATGCCTAAACGTTCTACATAAACCGAACGCAGGGAATTAGCAGCATCCAAATGAACTAACTTTCCAACACAAAGCACATTTGCTAAAAAACTAGGACACATCGTCGCAAGGTCTTCGCCTCTCTCGAGTCAGAAAAACTTCCCTGCAGTCGTAACTTTCACTCGAGTTACTTTTGACTGGGCTAAAGGCTAAAGGCTAAAGGCTACCGGAAAGTTTATCCGCATTGCCGTGGCAGATGGTCCAAACGGATGTCTGGCCTCAAGGGCACATACAGCTGATTAATTATCCACTGCAGACTGTGTCATTAATCATAACCGACTCGAGTTAATATCATCCTGTGCTGTCCTGTAATTACGCTGGGAATTCACACTTGGGAACTTGGGATTTATTCTCCGAGCTGCCATTATTAAAACAACCCATGTACACGCCACAATTCAACATCACAGACAGCCAGGTGTGTTTATTAAGGAGGATAAAGCGGTATTAAGGCGCTGATATACTTCAAGCGAAGTTGAAGAGTAAACTGGTGTAATTTCGAACAAAATGAGGTCAAACAAGTACAAGTTTGGAGTTTGTTTAGGGAGTTTAAGACGGTCTGATACAGCAAACTTAGCACAAAAGTTTGTTCTGGCTAGTAAACGCCTCCATTGGTCAGTGGTGATTATGTAATAGGTGGGTGTGGCTTGGGGATCCGCCTTTCATGCTTAAAATTGTAAAGCAGTTTGCTTTGAAGCAAGCTATTGTTTAGTAATATACGCAAATACATAAGCATATACATAATATAAGAAAAACATCTACAAATAAAAAAAATAAATGATCAAATAAAAATAAAAGATAAAATGAGAACAAAATACATCTGTACAAAGCAATCTAACATTTTAATAAAACTTTAGTAAATAAACAAATTAAATCATAAATAAAATGCATATAAAAGTAACAAAAATAAACTAATCAAAAATACAAAAAATAAATAAATAACTGATGTAAACAAACATACAGTACATACGAACAAAGCAAATAAACTAAATAAAATTATAATTAAAATAATTAAACTATAAACAAACAGATTTATTTAAAAATACCAAAACATTCAAAATAACATTACTGTAATGCGTTATATAATAATAATAATAATAATAATAATAATGTTATAAGGTTAGGAGATAATATAAAAATAAATAACTATATTATATAAACAAAAAAAAAAAAAATATATATATATATATATATATATATTTTTTTTTTTTTTTCCTGTATTATAACTACAAAATAACTAATAAAATTATATTGTTATTCAAATATTTAATGCCAGCTTTTAACTTGCTTTTAAGCACTTTGTGAATAACTTGATGTTACTTTTCTTGAGTGCAAACATCCACATCTCTATGTCATTTCTGCTGGGTGTTTTCATTTTATCATTAAGAAGCAAGGCACACCATTTACTTACATTTACTTACTCATCTAAAGAAAGTTTGCAGCCACGTCCGTCAAGATGTCCACTAATAGTATATTACCATTTCAAGAATTTTAGGTGAAGACCTTATAACAACTTTGCAGTGAGTGTATGGGATGCTATGCTTTAGGTTAAACAATTAAAGGTTACAAGGTTTTTTATAAATGATACAACAGTGTCCAAAGCTTCTGTTTTCGGTCAGGAACCGTGTTTCAGACCTAAGGGTGACGAAGACGAAGTCTTTGAGATTTCCCGTCCTTATTAAAAGCCAAGAGAGGGTGTAAAGCGGGAGAGGAAGAGGCAGGGAATCAGCGGCGGGTCTGCGGAGCTGGAGGGAGGTGAAGGCAGTCACTGAGACGCACTAATGAGCTCACTAGCTCTGCCGGACGACCACGGAGGCCCGACACAGGCGCCGATTCGGTGAGAACTAGTCACAATTAGGACCATGTCTCTGAGCGCATGCACACGTCTACATGACTGAGGTGTCGCTTCCTGAAGAAGGGATGTGTTTGTTTGTGGCAAGACAGGACATGAGTTTCAGACAGTGTTATGGCCCATGTTGACCCCGGCCATCTGGCTGGGGCGTAGATGCTGCTCTTGTCCGTGGAGAAAGAGCTAGCAGCTGCCTGCATGTTCTCGCCGGTTGTGCTCAACATGTAGTTAATGTGCATCCAGGGCAAGTGCAGTCTACTGTTTAATTGGACACATTTAATGAGAGAAGATCAAACTAGGACAAATAATGAGATATAAATAGCACTGCAGACCACAAATATCAGTGAGAAACTTTCTTTTAACTTCCTTTTGGAACCTTCTATTTGATCACAACTTTTCATGGCAAACCGGATATTCTTGGTGCTTTAAATAAGAGTATAATGGAGGTCTATGATAACATTCACAAGTTCCCTCCTCAGTGAAATGATGAGTCATTCAGAAACTGACTGTATATATTTAAATATCAACCCCTATTTGGTTTAAACATAAGAATAAACAAAGAACAAACAAAAAATTTGATTAAAGAAAAGAGAAAGACAAGCACATAAAATCACACAAATAATAAAAATAAACTAAATAATAATAATAATAATAAAAAATATATAGTCTTTAACATATTATAATAATGTTTAAACAAATAAAAAAAATTATAAAATAAACTAAAAATAAATAAAACTAAACTAAGAAAGAGTTAAGTCTTTTACATGTTCAAATAATGTGTAAATAAAAAAAACTAAAAATAAATAAATAAAATTATTTTATTTCAAAACAATAGGAGTTGTAAACAAACAAAAATTGTAGTTAAAATAAATAAAACTATAAATAAACTAAAAAAAGTAAACTAATAAAAAAAAGCTTTAACTGTTTTTTAACTATTAACAAATAAATAAATAAATATGAATTGCAAACATTTTAAATAATTCTGAGGTAAAAAATGGTCAGAGAAAACTTAAAGATAGCCAATAAAAAAACAACAACTAAACGACTGTTAAATTATATTTATAATCAAGTTATGTTACATTTAACAAGAAAAATCTCATGAATCATGTAAAATAAGAGCAGGATCTAGCATTAGGCCGCTTATTCCTAACTGCTGTTTACATATCATTTGCAAAATCATCATGCGTTTTGTTACATTTTGATATAATCTACCCTCATGTATCCTTCAAAACCAACTATCTTCACTTAAAATGCCAATTTTATTCGATTAGAACGAAACAAGAGATGTGAGCAATCTTCTGTAATCCATCATGCGCCTCCCTGGAGAAAACATGAAGTCCATTACAGTAAGGTAACAGCTTTGGATGCAAACCGGATCTTGTAGACAAGAGAAATCAGAAGAGGGGGCTGGAGAGGTTCGACGTGCCATTTTAAATACGCTTTTACTAGGTTGTCGTGACACTGTCATTGTGCTCCGCTGTGAATTAGGAGACAGTTGGGAAGCTAAAAATAAACGAAGCTGGAGTTGAAAGACATACTCATAAATAAAAAAAGAGCATCAGGATGAATTTGCGCTGTCTGGCGCTCTAGAAAAAAAAAGTCACTTTGGTTGTGTCAGACTCCAATGTCTTTAATCCCTGGTGGAGAGTTTTGCGTCGCTAAGCACATGAGTTCAAGCCAAAGGAATGCCAGTCTATGAGACGAACACACACACACACACACACACACACCAATCACAGACCACATCTCTTGCTTTCAGCATGCATCTGAGATCCAAACGGCCCCTTCAACCCTGCTGGAAACAGCCAGGCTCATTTCCTCACAGCTATGCGCTAGTTTTAGCTTCCAGGGCCAATGCTGACTGCTGGGAAGATCAGCATTTCCAAAAGGTCATAAAAGATCACATCACGAGACAAGACGTCCTTTGAAGACGTGCATTAACAAGCATCTGTCTCCTGAAAAAAAACCAGCAAGTGCTCGAGAAGTCCAGGAAAAATTCTCAGGCATGTGGAAAAGACGTTTTTGCATCTAGAAAACGACATACAGTACATCAGCGCTCCACAAAGCACTTCAAACAAGCATTAAAAACCTATTTAATGTCATTAGAAACCAAATGCATTGAAAATAATAAATGCAATGGGCGATGTAAGCACCGCAGAATGACTTACGCGCTCTATTATTAATTTGGTCCATAAAACAATAGTCTCGTTGGCTCCGAGCTGCTATTATGAAGGAGTGGGTGGAGAAACTCCACAGTCAGAGATTTCTATTATTTCCTCAAGCCTTTGGAAAGGATGGGTCATCGCTGATGGAAAACCATCATTGGGTATTTTGTTCCTGTTTATTCTCCTCTCTATTAGTCATTTGTTCTCTTTGCTGCTGGGAATGAAAGTCTTTCCATAAATGGGGAAAGACAAGTCCTTCTTACTCCTACTAGAAGAGACATTGAGTAGAACACATTCTGGGTGGTTATAAACACAATTGAAGTCACATTAATGTAAAAATTGGTTACAATTTGTTCACCCTCGTGTTATTCCAAACCTTACTTTCTTCTGTGAAACATAAAAAAAGACACTTTAAAGAACATGTGTGTTTATTTGTCCATACAAGTGAAGGAAAGCTAATGGGGTCCAATGCTGTTTGCGCCCAAATCTTATTTTTTTTTATTCCTCATACAACGAAGAACATGACAAACACAAACTATCTACAACATTTTTACAAAATTTCTTTATGGAACATAATCTCGCAATTCTGACTTAAGAACTCAAAATTCTGATTTTAGAACTCTCAGTTATGACTTCATATTTTGCAATTCTGACTTAAGAATTTGCAATACTGACTTCATAACTCGTAATTCTGACTTTATTCAGGCTTTATATCTTGCAATTTTGACTTCATATCTCACAATTCTGAATTTGCAATAATCTTTATTTTTTTCATTGGCGAAAATGGGTTTCCATATGTATCCCACAGATTAACACAAAATTACATTATTTGACCAAATTTTGCTGGAATGTCACAAAATTAAAACAAAACAACGAAAGCGGGAATGCTTTTCCTTCGAAAACTGGCAAAGTGGACAAATTGGTCCATGCTGCAAAATATTTAGATTTTTTTATTTATTTATTTTTTTTACTTTTTTAAAAATTCTTTTAAATTTAAATTCTAGCTAAAACACAAGTAGCCTAATTAAGACAATGAGATAAAGGATGGAGATCATTAGTGAACTACAAAATCCTGTACAGAAGTCTGTTCCTTATTAATTTTTATGGTGTTTTTTGTTTGTTTGTTTATTTCAGCTCGACAGTCAGATCACTGCAAACTGCTTTTGTATGGTAACAAGTCTTTAAAATTCCTCCTCCTGCTCTCCAAAAACAACAGCATGTGTTTGAAACAACATGCGGGTAAAAAAACAATTAAAAGAGTAAATAATGACTGAATTTATATTTTTCAGTAAACAACTCCTTTAAACTAAAGGTGAAAATTCAATTAAGTTTCCAAAAACTAAAAAAGACACCATCAAAGGCTTCCCACCGGTCATGTGTGATTCACAGATCCCTCATTTGTTGAGCTGGTTCAAAGATACTTCATTAAACATTTACAGTATAGCTCAGAGTGGAGGATGCTCTCTCTGACCTGGGGTTAATTTATCTAATTACTGCACAAAGCATTCACATTCACACCGATTCTTCACTCCTTCATTTGTCTTTCACTCCCTCCCTTGCTTCAATCTAATGGGTTTCATCTCTACCAGCTTGCAACTGTGAATTTAGCACAGATCTAATGCAATTTCACATTATTGAATTGGTGTTCAGGGACCAGTTTTTGTATTTAATATTAATCTGAGCAAGATGGGATAACACTCGGCAATCCCTATATGAGTTATATGCATATGCGTAATTATTTCTGAAACGTAGTTTGTGTATATAAAATCTAAAAAAAACAAGTCAGCATAATAGAATGATTTCTAAAAGATCACATGACACTGAAGACTTTAGTAATGATAATGAAAATTCAGCTTTGCATCGCAGGAATAAATTCCATTTTACATTAGTTTCAAATAGAAAGCAGCAATTTTAAATTGCAATAATATTTTTTTATATAATATTTTAATAATATCTTAATAATTTTAATTGTATATACACACACACACATATTTTAACAAATAAATGCAGCCTTTTCTGCAAAAAACATTGTAAAACTTCAATTTTTAAAACACAAAACCGCTGTAAAAAATATGAGAAATTTACAGCTCAAATAATACAGATTTTTAGGTTCCTTTTTAGGTGAAAATTGGTAAAGTATACTTTCATTTTAAGTGCCTTACCCTAACTCTAGTTTTTGCAAGTAATAAGCTGACTTTTTTTTGCAGTAATCAACAATATGCAATATGTTGATTAAGCTTGACTTATGTTCATATAAATCAATACACGTCAACTAAAGAAAGGACTTTTCTCCATTAAGGCCAAAATGACTTGAGGTCAGTCCTGTGTGAAGTCAGACAGCTGTGTGAAATGTAAGTCAGGCTATCTCTGCTTCCTGAAAGAGATATGTTTGACTGGACCGATAGTTACACAGAAGGCATTCGTCTGAACTTCAGCCAAATGTGTCCGAAACATCTCAACATTCACCTGAATGGCCATGAGCAACACTTCCTTCTTACATAAACGTTTTTAAAAAAATCTAATTGAGAGAACAGAGAACTGATTTACGACTGGAATTAAAATTTTCCACACAAAAAACAACTGTCACGCAGTCATTTCCATCACATTGTATTAAAATAAATAAATTATATATATATATATATATATATATATATATATATAAACATAAAAAGGTTGTATGTTTGGAGTTCAACATTTCTTATTTTATTATTTTCTTTTTAATTATTTGTCACATTAATTCACACCAAATTTTCTTTAAAGCGCTACAATTTTGCCCCAATTAAATGTTTATTTGCATTGTTTAGAAAAACAAATTCAAGGTAAATATAACTTGGTTATGGGGTCTTTTACTTATTTTTGATCATATAAATAATAAATAAATACACCCTTGGTGAGCAGAAGACATTTATTTATGACTACAATGAAGAAGCCATTAAAGTAATTAACAATTTACTTTTTTATGATGAAGCATCATTTCCAATAAAACAGTCAAATTATAATTCTATGCTATAAAACAAATCATAGCAAAATTTCATAGACATTTCTTTGCAAAAAATACTGGGAAAATCATTTTGAACAGAGAATGTTATCAAACATCCTGAAAAATTCATTTGTTGTCCGTTATTGGAGATGTTTTGCAGCCAAATAATAGTGCGAACAGTCAAAAGTAAAGATAGTTGCCCATAGTTTTCATATAAAGTTGGAAATTAATTTACTGTAGGTCAAATTTTATCAACATACTGTATGTAAACTACAATATTGCCATGCACTAATCAGCAAAATGCAACTATATTATTACACATACATTCTGTATTCTGAAAAGTGCTTTATAAAATGAATTTATATTCATAGTAAATAGTTAAAGAAACGCTCAGTTAAAATACTCGTATGTTTGGTTATTTGCAGTTTGCAATAGAGCACAGCCAAAAGAGAGGATTTAGGCCGATCGATCCAGCAGGATGAGTCACAGAAACCCAAGAACAGCAGCTTGTGTCGTCTGCGTTCGGCTCATGTATCGGTGAGACACTCAGGGGTCAGCACTGAAGACTGATGGACTGATTGGTAAGGTCACCGCTGGGCTAAAGCTCATTCTGCCCTCTCTGGTCATCACTACAACCGCTTCAGTCCCTGGATGAACCGGCCGCATGCATAATTCACCACAAAGGAAACCGTGTTGACAAAGAGACAAGCCAAGACATGCAAATATTGATTGCACTGTCCTGTAGCGCACAACACGCTCACTCGACTGCTTAATTCACTCCGCTTCGCCAAACACTACAGCACCAGATCAGAAATTAACTAGAGCTTAGGGCACAAATGACAACAAAAATGAAAGAAATACCCTAGATTAATATCCAAACTAAAAAGTGGTGGTTAAGAGGTTATGATAGCTTTATATACAGCAGATTTTATACTAATTAATTTGCTTTTGAATATTAACAGCCAAAATCAAAATGAATAAAAAAAAAAGAAATTAGAATTAACTGATGAAATTAAATAATATGAATGAAATAATCTGAATTTGTATATGATGAAACTGAAAAAAAAAAAAAAAAAAAAAATATATATATATATATATATATATATATATAGTTAAAAATATCAAAACTTATATACAATTGATATTTTGGTGTTTAAATAAAATGTAAATTTTGTTATAGTTTGTAAGTCTAGTCTGT
>JAUCMS010000084.1:444080-460845 GCA_032357445.1 Enteromius radiatus | reverse complement strand
ATTTATATGCATACATCATTTATATATATATATATATATATATATATATATATATATATATATATATATGTGGTGGCATAACCCTGATTTTCAAACACAACACTAACAATTTGTTTATTTTGACAAATTGCACTTTTATGCCATTAAAAACACCTCTAAGTGACATTTATTTATTTTGCTTTTTAATATTTATTGCAATTTTACATTTTTACATTTTCAATAAATGTTTTTTTTACTCAAAGAATCCAAATATAGTGACAGTTTCCACAAAACAAAAATAATGAATATTAATAAGTAATAAAAATCCATGAAAATGAGCATATTAAAATGATTTCTGAAGGATCATGTGACACTGAAGACTGGAGTAATGATGCTGAAAATACAGCTTTGCATCACAAGAAAAAAAAAACTGAAAAAGCTTATTTTTAAACTGTAATAATATTTAAGAATTTTATTGCATTTTTGAGCAAATAAATGCAGTCTTTCATGTCCATTTATTGGTTGATTTATAAGCCACATACAGCAGGTAAATGTACAGAAAGCCATTTTTATGATCAATAAAACTACAATTGTAATAGTAAGAAGACACGTGGATGGATTATTATGCCTCTAACTACCATTAACCTATTCAACCAGTAATCAAGAAGCATACAGACCATAATAATTACAGGTGAAATGGAGTTCCTGACCTACCAGGGGTGAAAAAGCACCACATTAAAAGCAGGGCAAAGAGATCTCAAGGAATGCATTCACACTAGTACGCTATAATCCTCTCGGGTCAGGGAGAGGCCATTGGGTTTAATGAGGTATGATGGGAACACAGGGGTCCTGCCGAGTTGAAAATAATGACGAGTTCCCATTTCTCGGAGCAGGAAGTGCACAAGCTCGCATCCACACGAGAATCCTAAGAATGGAACGGATCCAACGGAGAACCAACTGCTTCAACACCCGGAGAGAGCGAAACTCCAGCAGAGAGGACGGCGACAACAGGAGCGTGGGGACTAATGCCAGACTGGATTTCTAATTGCATTTGATTTCACTTGGACTCCTAATGAGCCGCGCTCAACCAAGCCCATTTGCACTAATTCCTGCACAACCGACACGAGCACAAAAACAGCAAAGACCCGGAGTTGAAAGCGGACGGCAAATCATGCCAAGTAATCCTGGTTAACGCTCTCCCCGGCCAAAGCAGTGGGCAGGTAATTAGTTTAACAGCGGGTGGGATTAAAAAGCGAGCTTCCAGCCAAGGTCTTTGGTTATAGCCTCACACAAGGGAGTCCGCAGCGGAGCTGGCAGAACCAACACATCGCTTTTATGAAGCGCGGCCAATTTCGAGCGCGGGATCAGAGCCTCGCGTTAACGGACCAGGTGTTGAAACCACCTGGTTCTCTTCAGTCTTACAGCAAACACCAGAAAAGATTATATACTCATTTAAACACACATGCACTTAAAATGATGTCTTTCTGACAGTTTAAATATTTACAATTACAATGAGTAGTTTAGTTTTTAATATGTAATGAATTAATAATAATATTTTTTAGATGTATGACAACTGACTAGCATAATGTTTTTCTAGGATTATTTTCCAAAAACTAATTATATAAAAATTGAAGGGTCTTTAAATATGTTTTTGAAGCATTTTTATAATTATATAAACAATAACAGTATATTTTAAAATGTAATTTATTCCTGTGATGAATAATTCTTAATATTAATGGTGAAAACAGCTGTGCTGCTTAATATTTTTGTGTAATTCCAAAAATTATTATTTAATTTAACAATTATTATTTTAATTATTATTAAGCTCAAAATAAAATATTTTGCAAAATTATAAATGTCAGTTTTGATTGGTTTCATTTGTCTTTGCTGAATAAAAATAAAATCTATAATATCTTACTGATGCCAAACATTTAAATGGTAATAGATAATAACGATGAAGGTCAATCTAATTTAAAATTTAAAACTATTGTGTGTGTTGTATTTATATCCTTTATATTTATATGTTGTATTTATTTGAAACTGTTGAAGTTAATTTGCAGTTTGCAATAAACATTTAAGAGGGGCATTAGCTATAATACCTCATTAGCACTACATTTATTTTTTTATTTAACTTATGGTGATTCTTGCAAAACTATACTAAACATATTATATTAGATTATTAAATAAAATGAAGAATGCATTAATTTTTCATCGTCAGATCAACATATGAGAGCACTGAGAAACACAAACCCCACCCAAAAATGTTCCATCTGCAAAAGAACATGAGATTGATATCGTAAAGAAGTGTTTATTCTGCCTGTGCCATTGTGGTAATGTTCAGACAGGTTTGGGAGACGCACCAAGTGGCCAAAGCGCCAAACAAACCTGGGAAAGGTGCAACCTGATCTTCAGCGATCACCAGCGTCACCAGAAAGTGGACAAAGGCCAAGACAAGTCCAGGCAAAAGGCAACAAAACTCCAGTGGTGGGAGGTGAAACAGGTTATCAGAGACACGGTAGACATCTTGATTGAAGGGGGGGGGGGGGGGAATTTGAAAAAACAAATAAAGAGAAGCATGCAATTCAACCTCCAAATAAAATTCTTAAAACAAGTTCATGCAAAAAGAAAGTGTTGCTATTGTTAACCAAAACAAAAGCTATTTAAAAAAAAGGTAACAAATTTTGTTAATTGAGATAAAGCCGAAATAAAATAAAATTTAAATATTACATGAAAAAAATTATAAATCTTGCTCTGACAACTAATTTTAAGTACAAAAATAACTACAACTAAAATAAAAAATTAAAAAATTAAAAGTATAAAAATGACAAAAGCACAAAAAAATTACTAAAATGACTACAAAATTACTAAAAATTAAAAATATAAAACTGAAAAGAAAAGAAAAGCCAGCACAAATTATTAATACATAATATAATAAATAATTCTGTATCACTCAAATCCTCCACTGTTGCTCTCAAAACAATGATGTTTGGTTTGATGGGCTTCCAAAAGCTATTAAATCTTTCAACTATTATTACTATTGACTATTTTCATTATACTTTTATGGTGTCACTGTATCTTTTTACAGAGCAATGACAACACTCATTCATATTCAAGCTAAATACGTCTTAAACTCATTTCAGGTTTGAAATGAAACGAGGGTGATCTACATGGCATGAAAAGGATCCATGGATGTTAAATGTTATTCATGCAACCAAATATTCTGATAAAGAACTTTTATTTTTTTAAGAGTGCAATGCATTGCTGTTGATTTTCTTCACTACTTGGATGTGAATATGTGCGGCCCAGGATGTTTTATGGCTGCCCGCATGTGAGCGGGCACAGAACCCTCACAGCCTCTTATCTCAGCAGATGAAGTGAAGCCTCGGAGAGCAGATAAGTGTATTTTTAAGAGAGCAGAAGTGTCTATCTTCAGGGAAGTCAGAGCTTTTCCCACGCAAAGGCCCTGGTTATCATGGTTCCTTTCCTCTTTGTAGAAGGTGCTGCCATTATCAGAATATGCCAACTTTACATCTATGAAACCAAGAGATCCTTGACTATTTTCAAACACAAGCATTGAAAGGAATATTTCACACCAAAGTATAAAAGCTATATTATATATATATTTGCTAATACTTTCAACGACTGACTAAAGTGCAAGCAAACAGCACGTGCGTGTGAATCTGAACAAATCCTTTCAGTGATTCTGATTCAAAAGAGTCAAATAACTAGGAATCAAAACCACTATTTTTGGGTGAATAACTGCTCTACACAGCCTCAGCTCTGCTGAAGCGCACCGAGTCAAATTTATGATGCCTTCGGGCTCCTTGTAACCGATTTGTAATTAAAGCATATAATTGCCTTTGGAACGTAAAGTCATTTTTTAACTTGACAATAAGCAATTCAGAGCCACTGATAATGTAGTATTTGATTAAAATTCAAAATTGTCTAATAGCATGATGATATTAATTTCAAAATCCTAATACTTCTCTCAGCGGGAGACAAGGAAGAGCTTGAGGCAGGATCATTATCAAATATTTTTGGAACTAGAGCTGAAGCACCACAGAAACTGACAGTGATGGGTCCAATCGGGTCAGAATGACTCAAACGGACTAATAATCCGCGTATAGAATCGGCAGCTGTGGTTGCAGATTAATGGCCGGGATTTGCTCTTTGCTCCACGTAATTCTCCTTGTAGCTTTAAAACCATATTTCAGCGTACAAGAAGAAAAAAAAAATGAGCAAATGTCTTGTCATACCAAGGAAGCAAGTCATCACTGGCTCTGGAGCGCCGGCAGAAGCAGCACCATGGTCACTGGAAATATCTGCTCTCAGCATTCCTCGTCAAATATATCACCTGCACAGCGCTGCCAAGGTCTACAAATACATCATCCTGTCAGAACACCTGGAACGCTCGGTAAACAAATGACAATGGCCTACAGCCCAAAGGAGTGGCGGCCCGAGCAGGAGGAAAATATTCATTGGTTTTGGGGAATGGCTGGAGGAAACATACACAGTCTAAAACTAGTTTGTCAAAAGTGAGCTTTGAATGCTTGAATTAGATTTTTGAAGGCATTTCTACTTTTAAGTATAAAGGTGCAAAAAAATTACTAAAAAAAATACTGTGATTTTAACAGTAAAAAACTATGAAAATGGGGTTTAATGTGTGTGCACATAATAGACAGAGTTGATTGTACGGCGTGAATCTGACCGCTAACATGTCTAAATAAAAATAAAAATAAAAAAACTCTCAGATTCATGCTGTACAATCAACTCTGTCTATTATGTGCACGCGTATTAAACCCCCGCCTCTTCTTGCTTGTTTTGGTGCACGTCCCTTGCCCCTATTCTTTATTTTGGTATTGCAGCCTCTGTGTTGTCTTTCGAGACCGGGTTTTTCCCCAATGTATTCAGAGGGCAGACAGCAAGACGATCCAGGGGTGATGCATACGGTTTGAGATAAAAATGAAATCACGCTAAAATCCTGCAACATCGCATAGAGCACCTTTAATGGTAAAAAGGGAAAAACCGTAAAACTGACATTCCCAGAATTCCTTGCAGTGCATTTCACATTTCGTTTGAATTTGATGTTTTTTCTTTGAAATAACTACGTCTCTTTGTTGTATGTTAGATGTAATTTTGTTCAATTAATGTTTATTGCAAATTTGAGTTGAATGAGTCTCACCATGATGGTGTTTAGTGTTTGTGTGAATGACACTGAGTACCTTCTAATGAACTTACGGTATTTAACTGTAAATTGTAAAACTTAAAACAGTAAAACCTAAAATGTAGTCACCATATTTTTTATGGTTGAATTCTGTCTAATATCAATACAGATAATAATAAATTAAATTAAAATAAATTATAAATTATTATTATTATATGAATAATACATTTTAATATACAACTCTTAATAAAATACATACACAAACATATATGTGCGTGTGTGTGAGTGTGTGTGTAGGAATGCAGATCCTATGTAAATATTGTAATATGTCACTGTAAAATATAATATATTATAATGTAATATATATACACACTAATATATATATATATATATATATATTATTTAAGTAAATAATTAAAATGGATCAGAAATATGTATTTCATCATGCACACAGTTGGGGAACATTATAACCTTCCCTCCTCATTAATGTGCATCAGCTGCACACAATAGGTCCATTAGTCAGAGGCGGCAGTCTGTTAATCCATGTTTTTTTTAAAGGTCTGCTTGTTCACCAATCATCCATTTATCCTCCTACACGCACATATGGAAATTGTTGATTCAGCTTACATTAAACAAGGTGAAAAGCTCTGAATATTCAAATAGAGAAGAGAAGCAAAACATGCATAATGCAGAAGCTGAGGTAGACTTACACGAGTCGGGTCAAACATTTTGAGCTCACACAATCCCTACCATGTCACTTAATGAGAGTAAGTACTTCAAAACACTTGTGACGGCGCAGGTCGGTCTCGAGTTATCATGGAAAGTGAGTGATTTGACCACTCTTGTCTTTTGGCTGTGGGGGAAATACGAGCAAACAAGGCATCAGTTGAAGTGGAGTTTTCAATGCCAGCTAACGTGGGAGTCTTATATGCAAATGAGACAGTCTGTAGAGATCATAATTGAAACTTTTGCTATATTATTTTTTTCTAGCAGCCCACTTCGAGCGCTTTCAGATTGAGTTCAGTATTTGTCCCTGTCACTTTGACCCAAAACATAAAGTAATAGCTCACCCAAAAACTAAAGTTTGCTGTTATTTAAGTTATTTGAGGAAGTGTTATTATTGATTATGGACTCATATTTTGTTTTTATAAGCAGTTTGGACTCTTATTCTGACGGCACCCATTCACTGCAGTGCATCCATTGATGAGTAAGTGACGTAATGCTAAATTTCTCCACATCTGTTCTGATAAAGAAACAAACTGAGCCCAGGTAAAAGCAAATGCCATGATATAATTAATACAACACCACATTCTGAAATGCACCAACAGCAATTATTTACAGTGAAAATATGAAAAGGTACACTTACAAATACTTTTATGGCTTCAATGCTATGCTAATGGCTCAGCAAAAGAATCTCAATTGAATTGAAGTGTTTAAACATTTACATCAACATGTCTGAATGTTTAATGCTACAGCCAAGGTACTTTAAATCTGAGGTTTGAAACATGACCAAGCATTTGCATCTGCATACTTTTTAAATGCTGTGGTAATATGTTAATTTCTTGAAAATGCGAACTTGACCAAAAATTAGAATTAAAAGCATTTCGTTTTATTTGCCCGACTATTTAAAGAACATCTGAAAATGCCAGCGAGACCCGTACAGCTTGCCAAGTCTTTTAACCTTGCCTTGTTCTGTTCCTCAGGAGACACAAGAACATCTGTTCACTCCCACAGCCTCTTTCCATCAGCAAGAAATACGGCTATTAAGCTGCATCTAGAAACCACACCTCAATCTTCAGCAACCGATAGCAAAGTAAAGCAAACTTACGACCACTTTTGCACTTTTTTGGCAACACTTATTAAAACAATAAAATAGTAAAACCATATATACTTTTGAGTAACATTTATATAGCAGTACTCCAAAACATGATAATGAAATGGAATTTAGTTTTGCAATTGACATAAGTGAAAAAAATGTTTAAGTGAAATAAAAAAAAAAAAAAAGTAAAAGTAAAATAAAATTAAATTAAAACAATTATTTAAAAAGCAATGCAGGTATACTTTTTTTTGGCAAGATTATAATTTTTGCAGGCTTGGTGCAGGTTTCTGAAGACTTCAGACTCAATTCAAAATGTGACAAAAAACATTTTAAAATATATGTAAATAACAGTTATTTTATTTTAATATTTTACTGTATGTTTGGTCTTTATTGTATATTTGAGACTTTTTCTAAAAACATCTTATTAACTCCAAACTTTTGAAGTGTTTACATGAGACTGGTGTGATAAAATCCCTTACTAACCTTGTCTGTGGAAACTTCAATGCAGTAATGCATGACCAGAAACTCATTAACCTAGTGAAGTATTCCCACATCAAAAGCACTATTTGGAAAACTTTGCAGTGCAAAGAATAATTTATGCAAATGCTTTAATAAAATTACAAGCTGGTAAAAAACCCACAACGTTGACACAGTTTACATCCATTCAAAGAGTGCTACTTTAACAAAATAAAACAAAATCATATTCCATAAAAACTGACATCCCACAGATACTAGAAAAACTTAACTTTTCTAAACATTCTAGTCTAAAAGGCTATAAAACTTGCTTTTAAATCTGCCTGATCTTTTTTTTTTTTGTCATGTAAAATCAATGTCTCTAACCTTTATTTGTTATAATGTTAAAAAGCAGATAATCTTCGTGAAAAACGTATATGAACTAGTTATGAACTTGAGCAGGAAAAGTGACATTTTCATCAATAACAAATGTTGATCAAGAAACCAAAGAGGGCATGGGGGAACCCCAACCATTTAATGTGTCGAGGGAAAATAAGCCTTATGGGAAAACATCTGTAAGGTCTGTAATTAAACATGTTGACTAACATCATACTTCAAAACCCCTGAAGTACCCTTCATAAACTGAGGCTACAGGACCACATCAGACAAAAACCAGAGCAAACATCACAACTCAAAATCAGCGAACCAAGTTAAAGGTCAACGTTTTGCCATTTTCTGCTTTTTTATGCTTCCAGGACCTATTGAAGCATTCCTCACCCACTGAAGCTTAATGAGCCCAAAACATTGACATTCTTTCAAACTAATCAAAGACAAAAACCTCATTTGGTTTCAGTAAACCAAACTACTTCCAGAAAACGAATGCTAATCTGCAAAATAAATAAAAGCTGTATGAATCAGAGCTCTATAGAGCAACACGGCATGAGGAGAAACATCAAGAACGATGCTCATTTATGTTCCCGACTTATTGTCTAAAGCAAAAGTACAAAGAGTGTCGGTTGCATAAATCTAGTGCAAAATCCCTGAATTCAACAAGCTCTGATCGGTCATCCAGCAAAAGGAAGAGACTATCAGCCACGGCCAGAAGGGATCAAATGCTCACTGCAAAACCCGAAAGCTCACGTCACGCTTCTAATTAAGAAGCAGTGCCAAACGAGATGAGAAAAACACATGCTAGCCGTATGATGTAAGGACAGCCTGACGTCGACGTACAAGATGTATTTATAGAGAGGATTTAATCCACGTCTCTGGCTTAGCTGCGGTGAGATGCAAGCCAACACGTTCGCTCTAACCCAATCCCAGTAACTGTAGGGAGCTGACATGCAAAACAACACAGAACACAAATAAAACACATTTGGTTACTGTTCTTATTCATTAGATGTTGTCTTGTCCAAAGTGAACTAAAGAGGACTGAGTTTATAGGTTACTAATAGGGCAATCAACAATGATTCCTTGAATCAAAGCTTTCCGTTGATTTACTGCAATAGACAGTTTGAACTAATTAACATGAATCAAACTTGAGTGAATCAAGAACTCTGTTTTTATACTTTCATACCGGTGAGCTCTATGATTGCAACATTTTAAAATGTAGCCTTTGGGTCTTTTAAAGGGGTCATACAAAGCCAATTTTCCAATAGATAATATGATTATTTACTAGGGTCTTAATGGAAAGTTTGTTTTAAAATTTCTCAAAGATAGTGTATAAAACGCTCATTTTACCCTGTAAAAAACAGCTCTTTTGAAATCACTCCGTTCTGTGTACTTCCCCTTTAAATCTTCACGAGCTCCGCTGACCCCGCCCCTCTTTTCCGAGGCACTCTCTGAGTAGTGAAACTTCATAGTGGAACTTGCTAATTAGAAGGCGATTTCCAAAGATTCATTAAAAGACATTATACTCACTGCTTCTGTAGGTGAGGCTGGATCATGAATGATTTGCGCCAACATAAACGCATGTCGGTTGATCAAGGGGCGTTTCCCTTCAGAACCAAACGTCACGTTAATCTTCCGCGTCTTCAGTCACTCAGATGTCGGCGGTAAATCGCTACTGCTATGTTTATTAATACATTCAACAACAAAACACCTCAGTCGTTTAGGAATCACTCAGGGAGGGTCTGAGGTAAGACACCAGTTCAAGTCTGTGTGACACGCTGCTGTCAATCAACTATTGTGGGAGTGGCCTCTGTCGGTGTGACGCCACACCAATTAAATCAAAAGTAAACTACTTGTAGATCTTTATCAATTTAGGGTGGTTGTGTACACACACACTCACAACACACATTTCAGTCCAAACAGCTTGAAAAAGTGTATGTACCACCGGGTGACCCCTTTAGAAAAAAAATAAAAATTATTTGTACTCCAAAAAAGCTTGAATCACAGATTTGAATCGATTCACTGAAATCAATTAAACGTTGTTTTTACAACCTAAATCATCTTCTACAGCAAGTCTTACGTTCAACATATCTTTAACAATAAACATTTATTTGAAATCATTAGGTTTGACTGACTCCTGTAGCCTCCTTTTTTGCACTTAAATTAAAAAAAATGTAATAATAACAAATAAATAAAAATCACAACCTTCGGTGCAATTAACATTTTGAACTATTTCGCATAAATTAATCAAACTTGTTAAATCTGATGTTTTTCTACAACAACTGCACCCGTTTAATAACATTCACGAGTGGTGCAATGTCTTTACTTTACTGTCTCTACCTGCATACTTCAAAAATAGCTCAAACTCACTCTAGTTTTCTTAAAAATTCTCTTTTAAAAATCTGTCCATTATGTTCTTTATACTGACTCCAGGCCAAAATACAGCTGGTACGTCATTCGAGTCATTAGTATTCTCCTCTACTGGCTCAATGCAAATTGAACAAACAGATAACACTTAATCTATATGAAAACTGATAAAACCAGACATTCCTGTACGGTTGTTTAATCGCATAGTTTATCTGTTAATTTAACACACAACTCTGTGGTTGTGGAAAGAACGTTCCCAAAACTCCAATGTAAACACTGCTGATTGTAAAAACGACTGATTACAAATGAGAAAGCGACCACAAAGACTCATCAATGGTGTTTGTGAAGGCCATAATGACTAATACTTGGAGTTAGTGATTTGAACAAACCGCTAACCCAAACTATTAAACTTGACCCGGACAAGAACAACAGTGCATGTTCTTTTGCAACCACTTGCACTAAACCCAACCCAAAACCTTCCCAACAGTACAAAAACAAAATCAAAAACATGTTTTTTTTGCATTTTTGCTTGCTTCTACAATTTAGAGAGTCCACTATGCAAGTGCAATGCTGTGCCAGGTGCGCTATCAAGCAAGCTTACATCAGAAAAGCCATATATATGGAGCTCACTATGTAATGCAAACATCTAACTGCACTATGGTAAAAGTGTTTTGACATCAGCACATAGCATTATGCAAGGAAACATCTGAATGATTAATTGATCATCTGCCCTGTAATTATATTTTCCATGAAAAGGAATACAATTTGTTGGTGTTTTACTGCCTCTAGCTTTCATTTTAATTGGAAACTGTAGTGAATTTGTCGATTTTGGGAGTTTTTATTTGTATTAGTTTACTTTTTACAATAAGCCATTATTAGATTATTGCCTTTCAGCTGATAATACGACATTATATTTTAAGGAACCTGAGCTACATCTTAAAATTAAGTCCCTTTTGCCACATCTGAAGAGTTGTTAGGTGGAAAAATTCAGTAACCATCTCCAACACGCCTGAAAATGTTTTCTTTAGGATTATTAGAAAACTACAAGTAAGTGAGTTTGATCAGCGCTGGCACTGAAACCTGCAGAAAAGCTAATCTCGAGGGTCTTACAAACTTGTAAACAACGATACGGCATGTTTATTTGTGGGCAGATTACATCACTATTTGGTCAGTGGAAACATGGACAGATCAGAGAATCTCAGATCCCTTCCCAAGCATTTTGGAAGAAAATGGGTAAAACTAATTTGGATGTGTGATTATTTGACTTGGGTCAGCAAACAACCACCTAGAAACCAGATAGCAACACGATAAACTACTCAGCAAAACTCTGTCACACAACCAACAACGTAGTGGCACATTTTGCACTGAAAAGCACCACATAAAGCACATAATATATGAAGAGTTCACTTGCAAAAACTGATAAATGCCACTTGAGCAGATTACCTTGCATATATAGGTGATCTATAGGGGAAAGGAAGGAGTCTTTTTGCCAGGAATATAGCCGTTTCCCCGGTAACTGGAGTAAACAAAGCAGCACAGCACCTGACTTTGAAACTTGCAGCGCTTACATTTAATAAATTAAACCATAGCCTTCTGAAGTGAAAGCTATATCTCAATTTAGTGACTTCTTCACTGCAACTTCATGGACAGGTGAACACACACACACACACACACAGCGATATAGTATGCCTAATCCAAAAACATATTTAAAACACGAAAATTAATATTTGCATCATTAATGGTTTATCTTGTCCACTCACAAATAATCAGAATGCAGATTATCCACAGTGACTTCCATTCGGGGTAACATTTTTAGGTGTTGATTATGTGAGAAGGGTGCTTTTCGAACAACATCTGGCAACGGGACAACCTTGGAATATATTGACCTGATTATTCATATAATGAGGTTAGGGCCACACAAATTACAGGAGTTTTACCAGAGGTGAATGTACTAAACATAAAATATGCCCAGTGGGATTTTTACGGGAAAAATACAGGATAATATGTAAACGGGATGATAGTGGGATAGACGTGGTAAAACATGGAAGAATCCCTGGAAAAACAGGAGGGTTGACAGGAATGTCATACAGTCTATGTTTTCCCACACATCTGAATGACTTTTCTCCATCTGGTTTCTACACACATGGTGTGAAACAGACTAAACTATCATTACATCCGACTCGCACATTAGCTGAACACTTGACCCAGGGCACATCAGCCTGTGAATACTACGTTCGTGTTACTATGTAATGGCAACACCACTAACAGAGCTGAACTGAGCCGCATCAATCATGTCCTTCAGAAACAACTGAAAAGGAAACATATCAGACTTGATTTTAGTGGTATTTGCCCCATGCAAAATACATCCACTCATTCGCTCATGCTTCAAACTGAAATCACGACTAAAATAAGAGAGGCTACAATAAGAACAATGATGCTCTCGAGCTTACGGCCTCATTTGAGAGGTTTATAATCACGACACTCAGAGCCCTTGGTGATATTCTTATCAACAGGGTTTTGATTAATAAAAGGGACTCTTTTATTATTATCACCACCGACTGAATGCTCTCACCAAAATGTTTTCATATCCCAGTATATTACGATCTCCAGAGCTTGTGAGATACTTGGGTCGTAATTGAGCAGCGAGGAAGAAGTGGAGAAGCCGTTGATTTGTGAATAGTTCGCTGTCTGCTGAAGTGTGCTATCTTATTAAAACTGCTGCAGAGCCGGAGTACATAATTACAGCTGCGCGTGCGGGCGAAAGTAGTCAAATCTGCATTACAGACGTGAGACAAGAGCCTTCAAATTAGTACTTCCTTTATAGAGGATACAATAACACGGGTAAAGCTCTGGGAGAGGCACAGATCCGCTGTGAGAGAGACAAAAAGAAGAGGCTGTAAAAAAAAAAAAAAAAAAAAAAAAAACAATTCTGAGATGATGCTTGAAGAATTCCTAAATACAAAAGCCAAAAAAATAATCACGGAAATTTTAATGATAATTTAAAGATAAACCCTCCTTCTATGAAAAACGGTCTCACTGATATGACTGGAATTACTGGACAAAAAAACACATGAAAGAAAATCAATATCTGTAAAACATACTAATTAAGTCTCTAAAAAAAGGTACATAAAATTAAAATAAAATTACTACATACAATTTGTATGTAATTACAATTTTAATAACATTAATCAAATTAAAATTTAGGCTAAAAATTTATAATTTTAAATAAATTAATTTAATAATTTTAAATTAAATGTAAACTTGAAGTTCATAAAAGTATGGAGCCCCTTAAGGGACATGGTGGAGGGGAAAAAATTCAGAAGGGAAAGTGTTTTTCAAATCTTTTGCGTTCTCTCAGTTTTGCGTTCTCTCGTTCTTTCTCTTTTGATGTCAGTGAAAGACAGCTAAAAAGGATATTACACGTAAAAAGTATTAGGTGTGTTCGACTTGAAGCAGCGCTGCAGCAACTTATTGGTGTATGACATCAAAGCGAGAGTGATCCTAATGTGCATATGGAAGCATCAGCTGTCAAACGCATTGGATATGGCTGAACACACCTGTATCTGCCTTGTGCTTCGTGCTTTTGTTGGCATCCGTACAGACATGGTGTGTTCGACTTGAAGCGGCGCTGCAGCCACCAGTCGGTGTATAACATCAAAGTACAGCGAGAGCATTTGACAGCTGATGGTTATATATGCGCGTTATGATCGCTCTCACTTTCGATCGACACAGCACCGCCTCTAATGATGTAAACCTGCTCCAATACAATGGAAGCTTAAAGTAAACAGAAAGTGTTTATCAGAGCTCAACTGGTTACACCAGAGAACACAAAATATAAAAAATAAATAAATAAATAAAATAAAATAAAATAAAATAAATTCCACCTTGAATTTTTTTTACCACAATGTCCCTTAACGGGCTCCGTATAAAAGAAACCAATTTCATGCAACATTTTTACTGTGTTTGACCTTTTTTCTAGACAAAATCCATTCCTCTAATTAGAAAAAAATGCCTTTTTTTAGTACATTAATATGCATAACTATAACTATTATTAACTATAATAATAAAAAAATGCTGAATACTACTTTTTTTAATATATCAATTATAATTTGTGAACCCACTGTTTAAGAAAGAAGCGTCACAAAAAAATAAATAAACTGTATGCATAAAGTCTTACAATACAAAGAAACTAACATGAGGCTCAATTTTTTTTTTTTTTTGTGACACAAAGTCCAAATACAGTTAAATCAAATCCGTGTGAACAGAAACATTGTTCAAATGTCTACATCGTTGAGAACAGACTTGTGACATTTTGCACGGCTGGTGTTTTCAGTGGCTGAATCGAGACAATCATAACTTCCTTGTTATTAGTGACAGATAAAGGCTGGATTTTGCACATAACAGGCAGTGGATTACTTCCACCTTATTTAACCACAGACGGCACTGTTGTGTCTGCAGCGACTGGGTTTACTCATTTTACATGAGCTAAACAAGGGTTTGCCATTTTTCATTATGCACTTTAACATACTAACAGTAACAGCTGGAGTGTGAGTGTGCTAAAACTTTGTTAAAAAGTTGTGTTTTGATGCTAATTCACTTTCTTCTAAAATGCTTTTCGCAAAAATAAGTTAGTCAACTTGCGTAGACAACCCACCAACTAACCAGTTTTAAACAACTAAAGTGTCTGTAACACTTCACTTGAAATCTTTATATATATATATATATATATAATGCATTCTAAAAGTATCTTTCATTCATTAATTATGCTTTGTAATGCACCTTGTAATGTACTGTATGATCTCATGAATAATTGTAACCACTTACACATCATCATCTATTCAGTCTTACACCTTTAGTGCATTAAAACACATGACAAGCTTTTATAATGCAATATACATAATGGCTTCAAGCACGTTCTTTTTTTATTTATTCTAGAAAGACAAGAAACAAATGAGCTGCACCAATCGCGATGAAGCAGCAGATGGGCTTAATCACTAACAACTGCATATGTACATCAGATGTCAGCCCAGGTGTCATTTTCTTTTGTCAGTGACTGCATATAAGCCACTTCCTCAGAGCCCCAATGAAGAAGCAGCCTACTAAAGGATTGGGGTTGGTTTAAGATGATTAGCCGTGTTAACAGGGCACCAGAGTAAATCCAAGGTTATGTAACCAAACCGGCATTGTCATCAACCAGTGTCCACGTTCCTTCGAAACAAGCACCCGCCAATCAGATTATAGCGAGCGGATCAACAGACACACGGCCTGAGCAAGACAACTTCTGGGCAGATCATCAAGTATTTTGAGTGCTTTGTTTTTTTTTTACCTCTGTGGAAAGACTCAAACTCAGCTTTTTCTTATCATTCTTCCTGCTTTCTGTAAAGCAGAGCTATTTATTATTATGCTTTTAGGAAGCTAAACACGAACTGACGTTACATTTTGGAATTGGAGAAATTCAGCATCAAATTACATCACTTGCTCTGCGGTGAATGGGTGCCGTCAGAATGAGAGCCCAAAATGCTGATAAAAACATCACAATAATCCAAAAGTAATCCAAACCACTCCAGTCCCTCTACTAACATCTTGAGAAGTGAAAAGGTGTACGTTTATAAGAAACAAATTCATCAAACCAGTTGAAAACACAAAAATACCAGTAAATAATACGTCAATAAGCCTATAATGCTTGCTCCAGTGAAAAAGTCACTTGTTGGCCTCTTATAAATAAAAAACGCTTGTTTGGAACGGTTTTGGATTTCTCTCCTGATTCAGATGAGATGACTTTTCCGCTGGAGAACTGAATTGGTGAGCAAGTGATGTAATTCTAGCTCTCTCCGAATCTGTTTGGAGGAAGAAACAAACTCATCTGCATCTTGGATGGCCTTGGGGTGAGTACATTTTAATTAAATTTACATTTTTAGGACAAGTATTCTTTTAAAAAACTGCATTAAAGCACCTTCAAAAACGAGACCGCCCCAAGCAGGTCAATTTGGTCAATTTCAGGCTATTCATTTTGTTTCATAATCTTTCGTGAGTGAATCTGAAGTGCTGGACAGGAATGATGCAGATGATTTTGTGCTCGTGAATAATTCATGAACACCCTGAAATTTTCAAGCGGAGAAAAAACATAACATGAATAAAACACATCTGATCAATTATTCAGTGCCACAGCCGTCAGCATTTCACATTCACAAGAACGGTCATGTTCAACAACTTCAGCATCCGTCCTCGCAGAGCGCAAGCGAAGAGAAGGCCTATGGCTACAGCAGGAAATGAGAACATCCGCCTCCAATGGAAATACGCCATGCATTTTTCAAAGTTGTCATACGCCACTTTGTGGAAAAAGCTTCAATGCGACCAAGCGTGCACAAATTTTGCTTTAAATGTTTGAGGCATTTTCCCTCCGGACGTCAAAAGAAGTTTAATACATCGCAACTACATGATCAAAGCAAATTTAGTGTGTATGAATGTATTAATGTCACAATTTATAGTTTTGAACAAGTACGGGTGGATTTCAAATCGCATCAAATCAGAGGTGGGACAAAGTCATTGTTTGGCAAGTCACAAGTAAGTCTCAATTCATTGCCCTCAAGTCCCGA
>JAUCMS010000084.1:432324-444054 GCA_032357445.1 Enteromius radiatus | reverse complement strand
TCGAGTCTAAAGTCATCAAATTCATGACTCGAGTCTGACTCGAGTCCAAGTCACATGACTCGAGTCCACACCTCTGCATCAAATTCTGAAAGCTCTACATCGCTTTAAACACATATACCGCATCAAGCTTCGACTGCATAAAATAATACAATATGTACTGTGAAGTTAACTATTTATGAACACTTCTTAAGCAATGACACCATGTATTACAATGATTTGTATGCATTCAGCTTCACGTTATGCCCAAGAAAAACATTATTAATCAGCCAAATTTCAGCCAATTTGAGATGTTAATAAATCACAGCAGCTTGACTGATTAAAAAATGTGTTTTTCCCATGCATCAGTATCAAAATCAACCATCAAATAAACAATTGGGAATAAAAATAGCTTAAAATGTGTGTTTATTTGACTTTGAGAGAAATGTAAAAGTTACTAAACTGCTAGTAAACTAGCAACATAATGAATTAATTATGAAATTATGACTACGAAAGGAAAGACCAAAATGGTATTTTCTTGTAAAACACACTCCTCTTAATGTTGCTTTATTTATTACTTGGTTTTTTTGAAGTGTACACTATAAAAAAACAACAACATGATTCTTCAAAAAATCAAAAATGTAACATTTAAAAAAATAGTTTCATATATATTATATATACAAAAACTCTTCTTCAAATTTGCATGTTTTTTTCAATGTGCTATTTGTATTTTTTTTGGTAAAATTTCTAAGTAAAAGCAGCAAACCATAAAAAAACACTATACCAGTTACCACCATCCAAAGGTGAATAATATTTCAGTGACGTGTCATTGTTAAGTGCATGAATGCTGGAGCTCGCAGCTGTGTTTCGGCAGGGTTATGTTGTTAACTGTGTGAGTGGCATGTGAGTATCTCTTCAAGTCACCCAGAACAGCCTGTCGGCAGGCGGGTTGACACCGAGGTCGTGCTGCCAGAGACGAGAGGTCAGCCGGGACACAGGCATTCCTGGGTGATGGAGTGGGGTCTGGGAAACGGCTGTTTAAACAGAGGGAAGGCTGCTTTCCCCCCACTGGCACCAGGGGCATTGTTTCCACTAATCCTCCAGAGCCCCCCGTCCCCATCCCACCGAGCGCCGCAGCCACCGGGAAAAAAAACACAGCAGGAAACCGGGGCCCGAGGCACCCACGACAGAGACGGAGATCACTGTTTGCTCAACAGCAAAGTAAAGGGGATGCAAGAGTTTGACTTCTTAACACCTGCCACTCGGATCAAAGGGCCTAATAACAATTGAAAATTACACAGCATAATGTCGATTGCAATCCCAGTTCAGATACCGAGACATACTGACAAACACATTTGGGATATATCCCCGATTGTGTGCGGTAGATATTCCTGGAGCATTCAGGGTTATGTCATGCACACTGAAAGCTTTTGCTTCCTACGAATGGTACATCTTAATGCATTAAAGCCAGAGTCGCTTTTTCATGTGCACTTCAATTGGAAATGATATGTTACAATAAGCGTCAGCTTAGGGTTTCAAAACCAATGAATTAGAAAATAATAGTTTTTATCGTCATCATTATCTGATTCTGAAACCAGCTCAACATGAAACAAACTCATATCTTGCACAAGATAAGCAATTCAGGATGTCCTCAGTGGTTTTTCTGTCCACCAAAATGACAGCAAATGTGTTTTTGTAACACCTTATAATAATCATAATTTACATACAATTTTTTTTTTTTTTGATTCTTAATAGATTATTAAAATATATTAAAATAATTAAGAGATACTTCATATTTATACACATACAGTGGCCCCCAAAAGTGTCACTTATTTAAAAGAAAGAGCAAATGCATAATATTTCAGCAAAGCAAAAAAAGCACATTTGTTTCACTGATGATCAGTTGATTAAGTCAATGCAAAATTGTGCATTTTTCTCAGTTTCTAATGCAATGGCATTTACACATTTAAAAGTCTTTAAATATGAACAATACATCTATTGTTTTAATCATGGCAAATCTAATAAGACCATATTTTGTGAAATGTAAAAGAGCTAAAAACAAAACACAAGTTTCTTTGAAATCTTCAAAACATCTTAAATCCATCTTTAATAGTGCGAAGGCCAGAAAAAAAGTGTGAAATGTTTTGGCTTAAAAACATAATAATATCACATTTAAATGTAATTATTAGAACTAATTCATTTAACATGCCTCTAAAACATCTTTAATATGCCTATAATAGAATGGATGTCATAAAACAATAGTTTTGATTTTAAATTAATTAAAAATCTAACACTTGTTGATATTTTGTTATTTACTCATATGGCATTTATAAATTCTAAGTGTGCAAATAACTTTTTAGGGCCCCCCTGCACATGATTTACTGATCTGTATAATAATATAACAATATTTGGGATTTATTAGTTAGTTATAATGTGTCAGCATTTTTGACAGAGGAAATCCATCTGATCTTACCTGTCATATTCAGCGTTGTCCTTGTCGCAGCGAGCATCTTTATGTTTCTGCCAGTCTTTGCCATGTTTGCACGTGGTGAGGAGAACCACATCTTCAGAATTATGGATGTGATAAAGCGCATTCCTGGTATCAGAACCAATCCCAGTCAGATAGCGCTTGCCTTTGAAAACCAGCACATATTTCCTAAAGGGAGGGATGGTGTTGTATTTTAAATACCCCCTTTCTCCTCCAGTTCGGGGGTGATCTTTGGAGAACAAGGGGATGGAGATGTCAAAATTGGGTCTGAAGTTCTCAGTGCTGATGCTGGCTTTGGCCAACATGGCTTGTCCGATATCAAACCCCAAATCCTCCGTGTAATCCGGCCATGTGCCCGAGTACAGGTTAAAGATCAGGTGGTTCCTCCCGTTATTCCACAGGTTCAGGTTCTGGATCTTAGTTTTGAGGTTGTGGACGTACTGAGGAGACAGCTGGTCTCTGTCCAGGGTGTCAAGGTTCAAAACAAACACACAAGCCTGTCCCGGGTCAGAAGTGTAGAATCTGGAGCCCTCAATGGAGGACAAGATGTTTTGGTAGCTTTCTGAGATCTTCTCACCTTTCTGTTGAGGGTAGACATAGACTTTAAAGCCGTTCCTCCTGCACAAGGAGAAATCAAAGCAGGAGTCCATTCTGCACTTGTACGCTCCAGAGTTGTCATCTCTTCTGTTTCTCTGAGAAACGCGGACATTGTAGTCCTCTGTCTCTGTCTGATCCCAAGGAATAAAAGCTCGTAAGGGGTCTGAGAAGTGGGGCCAGTGTGAATGGGGGTCATCCCCTCGGTTTGGAGTCCTTCTGGAAGCTGGTCCCTGCAGGTAAAAGAGGAGAACGAGAGACACACCTGCAGAGAACAGAATTAAATAGCGTTTTTTGGCCTGCATGTGTCCTTAGATCCAGACGGAGCTGGTTGCTGATGAATCCGAAGGTCTCAACTCCTGCCGGACAGCATCTTCCACAGACCTGCAGGGATTTGATGCTCTCAACTTCCACCTTGTGATTCCAATCCCAAATCCAGAGCATGTGGGCGACTTAACCTTAAACCCTTTTTTATGGATCTACCCCTCTCCTCTCCGGTGCCTGGTTCACGTTAGACAGCATCTAAACTACTGACAGATGACATCTGAACCCTGCTGGCCATCGGGACTGTTCTGGATCAATGAAAACCATCAGAAAGTACTTTCAGAGAAGATTTCAAATCCAGCTCTGAGAAAACACAAACGGAGGAGGCGGCATGAGAAATGTCTAAGAGCTGGACCTCATGTGATGCGCGTGAGTCAGAAAGACCCTCTCACAAACTTCCCGAGCGGATAAATCCCCACAAATCCGTGTATTCTCACATATTTTCCTGTGATAAATCCTCCAAAGGCTGGTTGTCTTTACAGTCTCGCCGCTGTTTTGGAACCTCTCGCGAATACATTACAAACCGACACGTTTTTCTACTCCTTGCTACATTCAAAACGCTTTGCGACGCCGATGATACAACGTTACATTCCAGCGCTTTAATCTGAAGCGTCCAGTTGCGATTGTTACATTGTAGCATTCCAATCCCCGCACGACGCCTACTGACGTCACGCGCCTCCGCCGTACACCGCGGGCCGTGATTGGGTCGCGTCATTTCCGGAAGGGGCCGACGCTATTGTAACCCTTTCGCTGCCACAGCCCAGCGTGGATGTATTTTAAAGCAACAACAAATAGATTTCTCAAAATGTAGTAACGAACAGAATTGTTTAGACACTTTTAAGTCACACTGTAAAATGCCTGATAGTTTTTTTTTTGTTTAATTAGATAACGGAACATCACAGAAAGTGGCAGTGATTTCAAACATACTTTTCAATCAGTTCATATTACAAAAACAGTTTAGGTTGTCAAATGTTCGAAAATGTGTAAATATTACTTACTCTTGTTAAATTTAGACTTATGAAAAACGTTGGCTAAAAGAAAAACAGTATTGTTTTGTTTTGTTTTTTACCCACAAAACCTATTAAATAAAATTAGATTTGGAAATGGAAAACGTGTGAACAGTTTCAATGGCATAACTCACACTTCTGTCAAAAATGCTACTGAAAGTAGAAGAAAAAATCATAAAATTCTGATAGTATAACTGCAATTGATGTTGAAAAGACAATGTCAAAACTTGGCATGACACTGATTTGATGTAAGCTAAATTGAATGTCAAATTTACAGGGCAACATATACATAAAACCTATTTCAACTTCCTGCTTCACCCATTTACCACTTGAAGAAACTGTCATCCAAACTAAATTTAAAATGTTGTTGTTAATGACTAATATTTGACTTCAAATTAACAAGGAATAGAGCTTTATGCAAAGTAAGCTCTGTGAAGATTTTCATTCTATACAAATATAACAACATACAATTATGCAAAAACATGTGGGTGAGTAAATAAGCACAGAACATTCATTTGGGTAAACAATTCCTTTAACAAAAGGCCATAATTGCACATATTTTTAATTGATAGTAGTTCTTTTCAGAGTAACAGCATAATAAACTCATAGTGATGAGTGAAGAACATTGATGTTCACATGTGTATTGTCTGAATGAAATATATCAGTCGGGGCCATCAAATGTTTCTTTGAGTTATTAGTACAGCTGCAGGGGTCTGAGAGGAGAGAGAGAGCTGAGACGAGGAGGTGCAAAGGAGGCATTTGAAACCGCATTCTTCGGAAGTTGTGGAGCCGTATCTGTATTCGGGTGCTCCTATGGGCCAGTGATCAAAGTGAAGGTCTTGCCTCCTCTCCTTTCTGTCCAGCATTCCTTCCATCCTCTCATTCTTTCCTTTGGAGCTAATATTGCAAGTCACATTTATATTCACACATGGTCCTTTGAACATGTTTGATTGACAGGAATGGAACTTTTGTCTTTAATTTTTGATTACATTTCTATGATATGTAATTGTTTAATGCAATCACAATGACATCAGACTTGCTTTGATTGTCAAATAAGATGTATCACTGTCTGTTCATTGTGCAGTTTCATAATAGCCATTTTTAAATATTTCATTCAACTTAGCTACATTTTAAATGATCCCTGAGTTCACTGATCTTACAGGCAGATTTTTTCAGGAAAGATGTGACTAGATTTTGATTAGATAAAATCATCATCATTCTGCAAAAATGGAACAAATCAATGACTAAGTTTGAGATTTTTTTATTCACAGGAATAAATGACATTTTACAAGATGTGTAAAATGTAAAAATATTTCACATATTACTGCTTTCTGTATTTTTGATCACCTTAAACAATAAAGAATTTAATCAACCCCAAAATTTGGAACTGCATTCAACAATTAAAATTCAATAAAATGTATTATGAAGCACGTCTAGCATGTTATCAATTATTTTAGAATACTTCTAACCGATGTATCACCCCACAGACTGACTGTTTGGTAGATAAATTGCAGACAGATAGATAGATAGATGCCATGGACCTCAGAGTGGTTGCTATGCGGTTGCTAAGGTGCCTGAGGTGGTTGATAGGGTGTTGCTATGCGGTTGCTAGGGTACTTGGAGTGGTTGCTAAGGTGGTTGCTAGGGTACCTTAGGTGGTTGCTATGTGAGCTCTAGGAGGAGTCAGAGTAAAAAAATTTAGTCTCAGAAGAATGATAATAACTCAAGCCAACTTAATAAAGCCTGAGAACGCAGGCTCAAAATGAATCTGTGGAGGTTTGGAAGTTATGCTCAGAACAACATGACCAATGCAGAGTCATTTAAATTCCCCAACAGCCTCCGGAGAACCTCAAAAGCCATTATATCCAGTGGGGCCATCATCATTAAGCATCATTAGCATGCTTTTGCCACCATGGGCTGTTGACATGACATGTAGATTTTAGACTATAGTCTCTGCCTTACACCCACAGACCACCACAGTCCATTTACTGACCATCTGATGACCACAAAAGACCTCAAATCCCATCTTCAGGGCCATGTTTTTTGTTTTTTTTTACTTTTGGATGAAATTTTGGTCTATTGAGGGATTTATGTACCACATAATCTTCTTATTGTGAAGAACATTGTAAAGTGCAGGTCATATGGTATTTTAAAGTGTCCTAATATTGTGTTGGAGCCCCCTAAAACAGGTTTAAATGCATATAAGGTCAGAAAACAGTCATTTTCTCAGAATATGCGTTTAATATTAGAATTATTTTGCAATGATTTCAAAACGGTTCGTTTGATTGGTCAGTTGGCCAAGTCTGTTTTGATTGGTCCCCACAAATCAATTTGTATACTTTGACTTCCTTGAATTATGAGCATTGCAAGTTTCAGAATCGTAACCGTGCAGGTGTTTTTATATCACTGTACTTCTAAAGGAAAATGACTGTCTTCAGGAAATTTTGAATGTCATTTTCATTTCATCTTGCATGCAATGTCTGATAAATTATTGTTTGCGAGTGGAGCGCAAGTCTCCTTAAGACAAGTCATGTCACTCGGCGGCCATCTTTGAAACGCCTCTCGGGCATGCAACTCATATCTCTTTGTATTGGGAAACAATTCTCCCAAACTGTTTACTAAGCTTACAATTAAATTTCATTTTTGAAATCATCAATGAAATCTGACAACAACTGTGTAATTGTATTATATAGTCTTTGTTTGTATACAACGTTACATTGAATTTACATATATGAATTTTAACCACTTCACATCATCATCCTTAGGCAATAAATACAAAACACACTTGCTTCACAGCGCAGAACACAGTGTCTTATCGATGTGATGTATGTAGCAGAAGTGTCTGTGGGCAGATCAGACTTTATTCGTATTTCGCGGGAGGCGGGGATTATGCAGATATGTTACCTAGTGACATATACACTCAGGCAGAAGATTCGAAAATGTAACGTCTCGTTAAGATGATTCTGAGTCAACACTTATCTTTCTTTATCATGCACGTTTTTCATTAACAACTTTACAGACTGTCTACATTAAAGTTCAGCTACATTACAAACGTTAATAAGATTAATAATAAGATATTTTAATAAGATATTTTTCTGTGATTGGTCACTTGTTGGTCTCTTGTCTAATGAGGCAGTGCATAGCTAAAAGTTGTGCAATAACACATAAAACATGTGATTTCAGTTCCTTGTTTCGATTTTATTAAACGTGGTGGCAAATCTTGAAGAAGCCAAATGATATCTACAATCTTTATACGCAAACACACAAAAAAATCTCGCTCAAGTATAAGTGTGCACTATGCTTTCTCTTGGTTTTCCCTCCAATAGCAGTTCATTGAGTTCATTTCCATTTCTTAACTGAGAATGTACTGTAGCCTGTTATGGTTGGTTTGTGTCAACTTTACCTAAACTCCTGCTCTTCTGGCTCACTTATCACATAGAAACACACATCACTCTGATCTCCAGCAAATATATTGTATGGGGAAACCGCAGGAGTAATGTAACATGCGGCTCATCAGTTGACAGATTGTTTGAAGTCTGACAATATTGCTGGAGGAACAGCTGACAAGTACTTTATCAAATATTCTTTGAGTTACTGGGAAAGAGTCTGTCTTTAATAATAAAGCAAATGAGCCAGAACAAAAATAGGTGTCAAACTCTAAGTGAATGCCGATGGCATGGTTGCTATGATTCAGTCTGAATAAATATTACCTCATACTTCACCTGATTGTTGAGACAAGAAACGGCTATTTTTATTTCCTAATCAATCAGTGTTATAGTATTTTTTTAGTATTTCTATTATTTATATACTATTATAGTATTCTTTTTTTATTTTTTTATTTATTTTTCATTTGCTTACTTTTTTAGTGTTCATTTTGATTTTATTTGACTTTTAGTTTTCAATTAATTTTAGTTTAAAATTGATTTAACAATTCACAAATATTTATTTATTTTAGTTTATTTTATGCATTTGCCAGAAGAAGCTTTTTCAGAAGAAGGTCAACATTTTATAAGTTTGTCAATGTGCTTTTGTCATTTTTATTGTTTAGTTTGTTTTATATTTCTATTGAGCTTTAATTTATTTATATATTTAAGTTATTGTCTAAATCTTATTCTATTTCAATTATGTGCCAAGGCAATTTTAATCATTTTAATTTACATTAATGTTTTCATTTATGTTTTTGATTTCTTTTTTCAGCTTTATGTAAATTACCAATAATTATTGATGTCATTGTAGTTTTAGTTTTTTAGCATAGTGGTGAATCAACGCAAGTTTGACATCCACATGTCGCCAGTGATGTGCCACTGAGTAAATGATGTGTAAATGTTGAGTAAAATATTTAACTTTAACTTGAATGAACTTCATTGAACGTTCACTGAGCTCACTGCAATGCATTCTGGGATTGCATACTGCATGATGCTGTTTACATATAGGCAGCTCGAAGCTCACTAGGTAAATGTTTGGCAACATAAACCGTTTTTTAAAAAGAAAATATATCAACACCAAAGAGCAGGAGTTTGCTGATATTAATGAAATGATGAATAGTTTGCACTGACAAACTGATGTGAAAATTTGCCAAAACATTTCGGTTGAGTTGACATTCACATTCAGCGGTTGTTTAACCAGGGATGTTTACACTAGTGCATGTCATTCGTTTTCAACCAAATGTTCAACCTATTGCGAAAGTGCATTACACGGTGCCATGAGCACATCAAAACACTGAAACCAGATACAATTAACAAGCAACCACCTGCAATGATATATACTGCGCTGTGTGAACAATCCGTCCTAGATATGAATGACTACATAAGCATATGGAAAGATGTAAAGACAACGGGCCTTTGTCTTCTAATCCTCACAGATCTGGGATGGTCTAGATCTTTCCATAGATAAAATCTATTGCAGATTCTTTTGCGCAGTCATCCGTCAATACAGAGGTTTAATTGATATAGAAATAATCTGGCTGTCAAAGGCGTGTTAATACCATCTTCCCTAGTTGCTTACTTATGACGGTGCAGGGAGAATAGCAGCATATCAACAGAGCTGAATTCCTGAAGGCTTCATCTAATCTCTGTGTGCTGTTTGCAGTCGGAGGTTGCAGAATGAACAGGCTGATACACGTAGCGACTCCAGTGACAAGATGATGAGGGATCTGATAGGATCTGAGACGTGGTAAAACTACTGTCAACTTTCTGAGCAAGACAGGAACTATTTTTAAGTTTACTGAATCAAAGATTGGCACGTTGCTTTCACACCAGAAGCCAAGAACCTATAAACTTTAAGCACAATATGAGAAGATTCCAACTTTTTACCAAGAAAAGCAATAGCACACCTATTCTCAACAAGACATGATGTAAGGTTGCTGTGTGCAAATTCTAGACTGTATTAAAGCATAAAAATATCATATTTTTGCAGACATTTTGGTGACGTGCATGCTTGTTTCTCTGTAAAACAGCATACAGCCAGTGTGTTCCCTGTCAGAATGTCTGTGTGACTCCGCCCACAGCCAGTCTACTCACCGCAGGTTGCCAGTTATCAGAAAATACTAGGGATGCCCCTGACTAAGGATTTTTCTGGTATGTTCATTTTAAACCAAGGTCGATTAATCACGCATTTATCAATAAACCATTCAAATCATTAAAATGAGCCTTTAATTGCCTAATAAGCGCTCAAGTGCACAGACAAAGCTTGCTTCAGCGCACTGGCAGAAGTGATCATTATGAATGTGTCAGTGAAAAACAGTAAGTAGACTGCATTAACGTTTTAACATTAATAAGTAATGCTTTCTTTGAAGTCGGGCGATACTGACTTGCCATCTCTTTAGTGATGCGTCTGTATGCATGTTTCATATGGGTCACACAATATGAGAATATTTGTTTTCCATTTGAATTGATTCATTTGAAAGTTTATATTTTGAATGCCTGTAAAGATATACACAGCGTTTCGCTCTCAAGTTCACAGGCCAAGACAGCAGAAAGGACATCCTGTGAATCACAAATTGAACGGCCATGTTGCTAATACTTACATATTTCAGATGATAAGTCATATTTGCGGTTGATGAATGATAGTCTAGCATTGGATGCACCTGATGGATACTGTATTACCATAGACAAGCCATTAATGATATGTTAGTCACTGACTGCGTGCCTTTTTTTTTTTCTATGACTAAGCGACTAATAGAAACTTGGTCAACCAAGCCCCTTTTGTTGACTATTAGGTAGCAGCCCTAGAAAACACAATATACTGCAGCCTCAAACTACCTCAAAACACTCTACATCTGACTAAAATATTTCAATATTTTCTATGTCCAGAAGTGCAATTAAACATGGATAAATCAACTCAACTGGTTAGTTGCCTTCCATTGTCAAATTGACCCTTTACCTGGTGTTTGATTGACAGGCAATCTGACCAATTATAACACAGAATCTGTCATTTCTGTTTGACAAACCATAAATCAGTAGATTAGTAGATTAGATTAATGTCAGAGGACTTAAACTCCAAAAAAATGTGCATTGTCTTTTTTTTTCGCAGTTGCTGATGCTGATTTCTGATGTTCATTCATGTTTATTTCACGTTATAATAAGTGGAAGAGATGATTGGTTCACATACCGCTTGAACTGTGGGTCTGCAGTGATCTGTTACAACACAAAGAGCCACAAAATGGTATTTATTATTTGGATTTCTTAAAACAATGGCAGATTTTAAAGCTGAGACTACATAAAAAACGAACCTGCTCTGTTTTGTCTGTATAGGCACGTTGTCAGTTTTCTCTTTGCCCCGAGATGTATTTATTTTTCAATGCATGTTGGAAATAGCAACAATAATGAAGGGAGGTGGGTCTTTGTGAACGGTCAGTTGTGCTCAATCTGGCAACCCGCGTGAATGTTAATTCTGAGGAGGAGGTGCTGGGAGTAACAACACTCTCCAATATTTTCAATTTGGACCCATGGCATCTGCTAGTTGTCAATATCACATACTACACCTGTGAGGCATCATTCATGATGACTATAACATGAGCAACATGGAAAAATGTTGCTTCAAATCACGTATGATGAACATGTTGCCGGGATTATGGATTTTTGAAGGTCAAAACATGGTAAGGTGTTTGCATTATAAGCCCTTCTGGTGAAATCAACATCTTAAAATCAATGTTTAAACGCCTGCAAAAAGGTCTATTGATAACATAAGCTCAAAATGTTCTCCAATTGTACAACCCCAAATCAGAAAAAGTTGGGACAGGGTGGAAAATGTGAATATTTAAAACAAAAATCAAGTTATACATTTTCCTCAAATTTTATTTCATTGCAGACAGTATGAACACAAAATAATTCATGTTTTTTT
>JAUCMS010000084.1:375053-385571 GCA_032357445.1 Enteromius radiatus | reverse complement strand
GCAAAAACAGACTGTTTCATTCTAGGGTCAAATTCTAGGGTTGTAAATGGACCTGGAAAACCGTTTCTGGGCATTTTGTCCCCTTACCTAAGCCACATACCTTCTATGTACATATCAGACAACAATTTCAAATATTCTCTCAATGCATTCTGTGGCACCTTTAATGGTGGAGTTATACCTTTATGAGCAGGATTTATTTGGCGGGTGTTGAGTGCACAGACTGATCACGTGATAGTGACTGTGACAGAGCAGATACTCATTACGCTTTAAATCGCTCTCGCGGTACTTTGACGTCAAACACTGATCGTTCTGCACAGTGCTGCTTTCAGTCCAACAGACCCATAATAATAGAGCTCATAAGCAGCAGTGGTTGGTCTGTTTAGTCATGACTCATGAGTTACTCTCTTTACCGTTAGATACTACAGCCTAGAGTTTGCTATCTGGCGATGCCTTCGTCACATTATGTAGTTGCTATAATTTACAAAACTGAGCTTGGTCTCCTTATTTAAATCGAGCTGCTCGAGGAAGATGGTTGAGAAAGACAGTAGCTTTGCCGTTAGTGGACGTGGTTTCAGTGCCACATTAACACATTTTCTGTGGTGTGACAAACTCAGAACACACATTTGTGACCCTGGACCACAAAACCAGTCATAAGGTTAAATTTTACAAAACTGAGATGCTTTCTATTGATATATGGTTTGTAAGGATTGGACAATATTTGGCTGAGATGCATCTATTTGAATATCTGGAATCTGAGGGTGCAAACAAATCAAAATCCTGAGCAAATCACCTTTAAATTTGTCCAAATTAAGTTTTCTCAATGCATATTACTAATCAAAAATGCCATTTTGATATGTTTACAGTAGGAATTTTACAAAAAAATCTTCATGGAACATGATCTTTACTTTAATATCCTAATGATTTTTGGCATAAAAGAAAAATCAATAATTTTGACCCATACAATGTATTTTTGGGTATTGCTACAAATATACCCCAGCGACTTAAGACTGCTTTTGTGCTCCAGGGTCACATTTTATATTGACTTTACACAGACTTTAACAATGCACGTCATAAATCCGTTTTTGGCAAGTAAATTAGCGTCATGTCATGAAATGTTTTAATACAGTGCGAACTGTATTTAATGTGATCACACTATTATAAAAAACATTGTAATTTTGCGATGGAAACATTGCGTCACTAAATGATTAGTTGCGCTCCAATTAGATCACGTATCGCAAATCATTCATTTCAGAGTGGGACTTCATGGCGCATTTCGCTCATCATTTCATCATCATCATCGGGTAAAAAATAAATTCAGCAGAGGCAGGGATGCATAGACGCATACATACAAAAATAGCGTTTTCAAATAATTAACCTCATTTGATAAGATTAAATTATAAATATGTGTTTTAAAATGCATGTATCCCAAAAATAGGTGTGTATGTATGGGCTGGCTGTTTCCGCAGACTGATAAACACAGCATCTTGAACCGTTTTTTCTTAGCCAGGCACATCTGTATCCTGTTTGTCTTAAGATATTGCTGTTGCTTGTATAGAAAAGGTATGCGCAAATATACATGCTGTGATTTCTCATATCTTTGTCAAAATAGTACCATCATCCAGTGTTCACATTAGATACAATCAAACCTGGGTTATTGTGCGTGCATGCTGCTTTTCGCCATTTTTCACAGGAAATTGCATCCCTGATGTCCAAGTGATGTTTCGACTTCCAATTGACTTTCCAATTCTTGCCCTAACCTTAAAGTCAGACCTGTTTTCAACGCCTCGGATGCATACATCCATACAGTTCCTTTTAAATGTTTCCCATCTATTCTATCTTTGTAGCTACATATCCATTTTGTTCTTCTAGCGTGAAACTCTTAAAAGGCCAGCAGCATCTCTTGAGTCGTCACGTCTTCACATCAAGCTGTGTTTAGTGTGTTCTGTTCAGTCAAACTGCCAGCTGAAGACTGGATGCGTGTTTCTTAAACTGCAGGCTCTGATCTACGTGTCATTATTGTCGCGCATCCAGGTTGTCCACTTTTCTCTCTGTCCTGGTTAGATCCAGTCGTCTTTCTTCATACGAGGTGGCGGATGCGGACAACAAAAGCGTTTCTGGGGAAAGCGGTTTCTTTTGGAAACCAAAATTGTACTTGAGGAAACGTGTGCTCAATATTTCAGCAGCTGAAAAAAGACATTGTAGTGCCATTTCCACACTTCATTAAATCGCAGAGCCATTTCGAACAGAGCTGAGGTAATAAGAAATGTTTCTATAGTAGCAAATTAGCAGTCGTTTTGTAAGGATGAGGTGTCACAGCGGTTTCTGAGTAGACTGGAGTGATGCTCTGTGCAGGTAAAGCCACTATTTTAAACGGTAATTATAATTTTAGTGTTAGCATTGTTAGCAAAAGTGAAAGCGAGAGCCTAGTGTTTACTGAATATCTTCAAGAGATTAAAGTATAATGGTGTATAATTATCGGTACATTGCTCAACTTTGGTATCGGTCACTGATTAATGCTGGAGAAATGATTATACCTTTTTGTCTTTTTCAATTGTGTAAAATTATTTTTGGGATTTAATTCCAATGAAAGCACTTCCTAATTATATTGTGATGAGCTCAGTTGTTTCATAGATCTGACTTCATGCATGCCACTTTCATTCAACTGTGATTTTATTTTTTTATACCTTTCATTATGTGCAACATCTTGAAAATGAACATGCAACACAAAATTTTGGAAACGAACAAATCTTTTTTTTTTTTTTTTTTTTTCCAAGAGGTATGAAGCTCACTATACAATCTACCTTTTGTCTAGGTAAACCAGAATGCATTGGGTAAACATCCATCCAGTATTGCAGATAAAGCAAAAGAACTGCTGATTTATAATTGCGCTTTTCATGTAATACCAAAAAATATTGTTAAAATTGCCATTTTGGCCATTTTGTTTTCTTTTTTGCTTTCTTTCTCTCGCTCTTTCTTTAATATTGCACCTTTACCTGAAATAAATCATTTTTAAATGATTTAGTACCTCCAGTTTTCTTCCTGTTTTAATGGTTTAGTAATAGACCAAAGAAATGCGTCTTATTAATTGAAATCTTAATGTATGCAATTTACCAACATGTAGTTAAAATGCTTTTGACCTATGAAATGTTTAAATTTGTTCACATTTTCCTCAAATTTAGATTATTCTGAGTTTTTATTGGAATATTTAATTTCAATTCAATGGTATAATTAAATTTAATTACAAATAAAAGTTTTAATGATATGACCAAAACTTGTCAAATGATCCGAATTCATAAAAGAACAATTGATTTTAATTTTTGTCAAATAAAAAAAAAAAAAAAAAAATTCTAATAAAGATGCAAAACTAACATGAAATTAAATAAATTGCTTATGCTACCTTTTATTTCCAATTTTTATTTATTTATTTTTTTGCAAGCAAAGTGCTGCACAGCAGAGGCTGATAGTTAAAATGAAATTGCAAAAATTATTTAAATTAATTTGGAGCTTTTTTGTATGGCTTGTCCTATCTGGTGAAGTGACATCTCACATTATGCAGTGATTTCTTTCTTTGTTTAATCCTGCAATTCCCTCTGTTTTCTCTGCTTTGAGGATATCATGTGAATCTAGCTTACATTTGCACGGTTTCTTTTTTTGGCATCATAGATCCCATCAAGACTGCGCAGGGCTCTCTGTGTCTGAAGGCCTACAGATTGACCCCCAAACTAATGGAGATCTGCAAAGAGAAAGACTTCACTCCGGAGGGGTAAGACCAACTTAAACAGCTTCTTTAGATATCCTTTTATCGCTTTCTTTTCCAGTTTCCATTAATCTGTCAGTAATGAGAACCTTCTTCAACGCGCACAAACAGAAATGCATCCCCGCTCAGAAGGAGCCATCAGTGAGGGGCTTTTATTTGTCACGATGGGGCGTCTTTGAAGGAGTAGTCAGCACTGTCTGCCAAACAAACAAATGCACAAAGTTTACAACCTCCCTGGCTTCTCGGCAGATGGTAATTGATTTTAAATTGCTGCTAGACATAAGCCTAATGGGGGAATGTATCAGCAAAGCAGCGACGTCTGAGCGATCAGGACGTCTTTTGCTCGGGGACTGGAGCGCTGTAGGGTTAGCTGCGGGTAAAGAGGCTTCACAGATGCATTCAAGTCAACACCAAATAAAAGTCGATCCTATTTGCTTTATTAATGTGGGTTACAGAGCTTATTCTGCATCGTTCACCTTTTAACCTTTTTCAAATCTTTCATCAGAACAACTGCCTTCTGTAGATTGATTTGGGCAGTCTGTCTGTATTATAACAGTAATTTCAGATTTACTTGAAATTTGAGTAAAAAAATAAAAATCTGTAATTTACTAAAGAAAATAAATCTAATTCCAAGGTTATTTTTGTTTCCTTCAATCTGAAATGTAAACCTTTTTTTTTTTTTTAAATATTAAAAACTTATATTAGCTGGATACCAAAGCAACATTTATCAAATTAATATAGTAATAATAATAAGTACAAACAGTAATAAAGTAAATAAATATTTATTTAAAAAAAAACCTAACTAATATATACTAAAAACCTGTTTATTATTTGTATTTTTATATATTAAAAATGAAATTAATAAAAGCTATAAAATATGAAAAACAACAAATTACCAAATCGGCATCTCATTTTAATTGGGTTTAACTTGTACATGTACTAAAAAAAGCTAAAACTAATAAATAAAAATTAATAATAACTCAATAATAAAATAATTATAATAAAATAACTAAATAATTAATAATAACAACAAAAAAGGACTAACTAAAACTTACAAAACCATTATGCTAAAATAACAGATTTTTATTATAGAATTATTTATATATTATTTATAAAATATAAATATTTTAATTCAATAAATGTTTTTATATACATGTATGCATTATTTAAATATTATTATTGATTGTATTTCCACGTTCTTGGTTTTTAAATGTAAAAACAAAAAGAAAATATACTTTTTCTTTTTTTTTTTTTATGTTGACATCAAACATGTTTCCGTGGCCTGTTGTGACCTTGTCATCTGGTATCGCCCTCGGGTTGGCGCTTCTTGAATATTCAGCTAGTTAAGGAGAGCAACACTATTGATTATGAAAATAAGCCTCTATTTGTCTAGTGAACAAAGCGGGGTGGGTCATTGTGAATGATGCATACAGATCGCCTGTCAGATTCATACAGAATATCAATCTGAATCAGGTGCTCAGGGTCTCAGAGGCAGCGCTATATTGATATTCCTCAAACATTCTTCTTGCTCCTCCATAATTTTCTGCAATTCAGCTTGAATTGCAGAACATACGACTCATTGAAATGACAGATCGTGGTCCGGGCCAGCAGGTCCAGTGCCCCTCTAACTGCTCTAGAGATGAGATGACACAAGTGCTCATCTCAAAGACAGACGGCCATTTATACCTGGTAATAACGTGCGTCTCGTTGAAGTGCATTGATTGAATTGAGGGCCGGGTCTCTGTTCGGTGTATGTTGCATGTGAGAGAGCGTAAAAGCACGCATGCTGCTTGTCAAATGCTTCAAGACAAAGATGCATTTATTTGAGATATTCCATAATTTCAAATGCTTTTGATGTGAATCATTATTTTCTTTATTTAAGTGCAGTAGATGATTGGCGTGTGTGTAGGCAGCCTTTTGAGTTAATTGGGGATGCATCAATGTGCATTAGCATTTAAACAGAAATTAAGGCATGCTTAGTGTTTGTTACGTGTTTTGAAAGATTGGATCCTAAAACATTTTGGACTCTTTAGTCCTGCGTTTATTGCTGGCCGCTCAATCACCAGAGATGGATGTTAATTGTAAAGTAAAAAATTAAATTGTAAATTTAAAATGTTAGATTTTTAAACTTTTTTTTTTTGTGTGTGTATCGTAGATAGGTCATTTAATATCTGCAAACTTGTTGTTTTAGTTATTTAGCTGTTTATAGTTGCGTTGGACACCTGACATTGTTCTGATTTCACTCGTACGATCATCTTTATTTATTTATACTTGTATTACCAAGTTTATCAAGGAAGAAAGTGGTATGGAGGACAAAAATATATATTTATTTACGCAGGTGTTATTTAATTATTTATTATTACAAAAGAATAATTAACAAGACAAGTGGTATTGAGGATACAAACTAAATATAATATTATTATTATTAATCCATAAAACATTAGGGTATAAATGGTATTAGGGAAAAAACAAACACTACATAAATTATGCAGTCATAAATACATACATCTTTGATTTTTATTTTATTTATTTATTTTTAAAGATGGACAGGATATTATAAATTAATATTGAGGACACAATCCCTATACATTACACTTAACTAGTGTATATATATTTGAAAAGTCTTTGAAAAACTAATATTTTATAATATTACAATTTAAAAAATCACTGTTTTGTTTACATTTGTTTTAATATGCAGTGTATTCCAATACTCCAGTCATCAGTGTCACGTTCAGAAATCAATCTAATATGCTGAATTGCTGCTTAATAAAAAATTCTTCAAAAAACATCTGTGATCTCTAATGGTTTTATGGAAAGGGTGATACATTTTCAGGCTTTTTTGATGAATGGAAAGTTCAAAAGAACAGCATTTATTTAAAAAAAGAAATCTTTAACATTATACATGACTGCTTATGATCAGTTAAATGCATCTTTGCTAAACAAGTTTCTGTGTTTTTAAAATGGTATTTTCTATATATTTTGGTATTTGGTATAGATTTTTGTAACTCTGCATTCTTGGTTTTCTCAGGCTGAAGAAGGCTTGCATTGGCTACGAGCACATGTTCGAGGAGGTCCCCATCGTCATCAAGAACTCTCATCTCATAAACGTGCTCCTGTTGGATCTGCAAGAGAAGAGTACGGTGGCTGACAAGCACGAGCTGCTCAATCTGTCAAGCAGGTCAGAATCACCCTTATCCTGACCTCTCTGTCCAACGCTCCTATTTTGGGGAAAAAAAGATTTGTCATTTGCTGATTCATCTCGTCGATCCGTGTCTTTTAAGCCTCTCTGCCACGGCTCTGTTTCGCCCAGGAAGTTGACCGAGGAAATGCAATACACTCTGACAAGCCCTGACGGCACAGTTTAATCTTGACACTCCAAATAGGTCTTGCTTTGTTGCCTGGACCAAACGGTTATAAAACCAGCCTTCTGGGAGCAGAGAAATGCTGCAAACAGTGATTTTATTCCAGCAATTACAACATTTCGAATTCAGTTGCTTTCAGGCAAATGCCAACATCACACCCGATTTAGATGCATCTTTTGCACCTAGTATATCATCATCTGCCAGTATAACCAAAAGCTGTTGCTTAATTGGATTTGCATTTAATAGGGGGTGCATTTTAAAAGTTCATAAACCTACTTTATTGTGCACAATTAAATGGTTAGTTGCATTTTATTAGTATTTAACGTACATTTTTCCCAGATAACAGACCAACGGCATACCAGATAAGAGCCGCTGACCTAAAGTTAGGTTTTTGGGGGTCTATAATGCTTCTAGCTGGAGCTGGACGTTTATTCTTCTGCAAATAGTCTTCTCGTCTAAATTAATTTGGCTAATCCAGTTTGATTCAACAGAATTTTATTACAGATTGAGTCGAGTCCGTTTCCAGGAGAGCAGTTCCCAGAAATGAGCCTCATTACATCCAGAATGAATTTCTTTTTTTTTTTCTTTTTTTTTCACTAAAATGACCAGTAGCTTCAAGGACAGTATATTAAACTTTTTGAATTTAGAGGAAAGATTAGAGTCTATAACAGAGACATATTTTACAGTATTTAATTTTTTTCTTTCTCTCTGAGGTCCAGGGTTTCTAAAGATGGAGTTTTAGCGTATTTTCCACCCATACAGGATGTTTTTCTTTCTACTGTACCTTTAAGACTTCTGTATGTAAATTATTCCACTTCCATAGTAAATGATATTTCTTGTGAAGAAATGCTCATGTTAGGTTGTTTAAAAACGAGTCCGTATTGATATGCAGATATTGTCTGTAAATATTGTGACTTCATTCTGAAACTCTGAAGATTTAAGAAGTTGTTTATTTTTTTTTCCCAATTAATTTCTCAAAAACATTCAAAGAAATCATGTAAAAAGTACTTCTGTTGTTTTTTGCTTGTGTTAATGCCCATGAAACGAATACCTTTCAAAAGTTCGGGACAGTAATATTTTTATTTGAGAGAGAGAGAGATAAATTAATATTTTTATTTAGCAAGGATGCATCAAGTTGTTCAAAGTTCAGATTTATATTGTTACAAAGTTCTATTTCAAGTAAATGCTTTTCTTTCTCAGCATATTAGAATGATGTCTGAATCATGTGACTAAAAAATGCTGAGATTTCAGTGATGCAAAGTACATTTTTAAAATGCATTCAAGTAAAATATAATTTAATTTATTACTTATTATGTTTTTTATATATATATATATATATATCCACAGCATTTAAAAACGGACCCCAGACATTTAAATAGTAGTGTTTTCTTGTACATTTACTGGGGGGGGGGAAATGGTGTGGAAAACATGCCTTGATTATTTTTAAACTAGATTTTTACAGTGGTTTAGTTTGTGTATTAGACATATTGAGGCTACAATGGCTGCTTGGTTCCTCTGATTAGAAGAAATCATCCTTTCAAGCCTTTTCCGAGCTTAAAGATGAATAGGATATATATAGAATTGCATGAAAAGGGTGGAAAAGCCAAGATTTTTTGGGCTATATTGCCCAGCTCTGATCTACATAGCACATTGATCTTTTATTTCAAATGAGCAAGAAATATCACTTTTTTTCCCCCTCTCTCTCTCTCTTTCTGATTTGTCATCTTTAATGAATGTAGGAACTGGAAATGTCGTTTTTCTGACTGTTTATACTCCCCCAGCAGCCGCAGCTGTTCAGGCCCTTCTTCAGAATCAGACTAATTGATAGACTAAATACTTGGGAAGTGAGCAGGTGTTTTGGTCTTTTATAGTTAATGCTTTATGAGTCGGCACAATCTTTGCCATTTTGAGCAAGTCTTTCATTTGTAATTCAGAGCATCCCAGGAGTTAGTGTGTTTAATAGGCCCTGCTGGTGAAATCATTCAGCCTTCCCATCAGCACGCAGATAATGATAATGTATTCAGCATGTAATTTCGGTCTTCCTGTGTACAGAGATGCCCTTTCCTTTCTTGGCAAATATCAATAGGTCTATAGAGCAGATGTGTCACTCCAAAAACACAGAGACTTGAAAGCATGTAATGATGAATGTTAAAGGAATGGAAATTGTCCTCGATTTCTTGGCCATCGTGTCGTTCCAAAATGCTGCTTTTTCCTGTGAAACGCAGGAAGACTCTGCTGGTCACTTTTTTTTTTTCCCTCATGCACTTCCGATGAAATGTGGGCTAAAGGCTGTGAAAGTGCTCGTGTATTAGATTCTGAGTCGTCTGAAGACATACAATAACTTACAATTATATTGAGCTCCTTGGTTCATTTAATGGAAGTAGTAGTTTTTTCTGATTTGCAAACTAAACGTTGCTTGTTTGTTAGATCTTTTTATTGAGTTGGCTGATTTAAGCTTGCTCTGAACAATTTAGATGATTTCAATTGTTAAATGGATGGCAGCTTGCTCAAGGAGCAATAAGTGATTTAATGGTATAAATTGTGGTCTTTTACTCTTTGTGGATCTTCAGAAAAGTTGTAATGAAGTGCATGAGTCATATAAACCATTTTTACATTTGGCATTTTTGCATCTTCAATAACTGTTATTTTGAAAGAATGGCTTAGATGTTCTGTTTCGAAGAAGAAAGTCAAAGGTTTAGAACGGCACGAGGAATGATTAAAGACAGATCTTTCATTCTTAGAAGACTATTCCTTTAAAATGGCTCAAAGTAGTTGATTGATCTTAACTAGATCTTAGTTTTATACTGTCAAAAAAAGTTTTTGACATTAAAAAAACAACTTTTGTGTAAAAAATATGGTAGCAACTAATTTTAATATACTAAATTGCATAAATCAGTTATACAGACAATCACAGTAAAGGTAAAGTCACATGATGGAATCACAGTTCAGATATTTCAATTAAAAATATCAAATGTGAGCTGGCTCAAGACTGTCTGGGAATGTCAATTTTAGGTGTTTCACTTTGCCTTGTTCTTTTCCACCTCGAAGAACCAGGTTACATTTAACAGTACTTTACTGTAAGATTACATTAGTCTTATTTAGACCTTTTACAGCTATAATAAAGAAAGTTCACCTAAAACTGAAAATTAGCCTGTGTTTTACTTGCCTTCAAAGCATCCTGGGTGTATGTGACTTTATTTCAGACTAACGAGTTATATTAAAACTGTCCAGACTCCTTCAAGCCTACCCATGGGACTAAACAGGTGTTTGCTGTTTACAGTTCAGAAGGTGTTAAAGGTGCCATAGAATGGAAAACTGACTTGAGTTCAGTACATGGACATAACATACTGTGAGTCTCAAACACCATCGTTTCCTACTTCTTATAGAAATCAAGTGTTT
>JAUCMS010000084.1:361930-374953 GCA_032357445.1 Enteromius radiatus | reverse complement strand
AAAACAGACTGTTTCATTCTAGGGTCAAATTCTAGGGTTGTAAATGGACCTGTAAAACCGTTTCTGGGCATTTTTTTAAAACTGAGTTTGTATGCACGATCGCATTTCACTTTCACTTTTCATCACTATGTTTCACTGTAGACTTCGTCCGATGCAAATTTGGTAGACGTCGCCAAACCCTACTAACTGTCATACAAGAAATCTAACTAAAGTCAGAGAATAAACCAATGATCAATGAGTAACATTGCGTCTAGGTATTTATATGTCTATGGTCAGGTGTAACAGGCAGCGATATTTTTGCCTGTGTCAGCTTCCGTAGCTTCTGTATGCGTTTCGAAAGGGCGAGGTGAGCGGGGGACTTGGCAGTTTGTTGAAGTTCGAATCCCCACCGCTAGATGCCGCTAAAAATGACACACTGCACCTTTAAAGATACATTTCCATATTTCCACCTGAACTATATATCCAGTATATATCCAAATATCCAGTTCCACCAGAACTGCTTTCACGTACCTCAGTCAGTTACTTAAAAAATATATATTTTGTTTTAAAATATCGATATTGATCTTGCAAAAACGCATGGATTTCCTACAGGAGGCCTAAATTCACCCCCCTTCAACTGTGTGAGGGATGGTTTACTACAGATATGCATACTTAATTTAAAATCTTCCAAACTGTAAACACTCGTTTAGTCCCGTAGAAAGGCTTGTAGCGGTCTGGATGATTTTTAATATAACTCCGATTGGATTCATTTGAAAGTGTAAAACGCAGCCTAATTTTCATTTTTGAGTGAACTAACCCTTTAACCAGTTACCATAGCATTTTTACAGTCTCTAACCATTTAGAATTACAATAATTTTTGCAGTGCATCAATTATATTTTTAAATCCAGTTTGCAACAGTGTGCTGCTATCTTCAAAGTGTTTTCGGTGGCGGGTGTCATCTTTTTCCTAACGCTCCAGAATGTTCTCGGAAGGGCTCTGTGATTGCACGTTATCCCCAGATAAAAATGGAAATGACTGTGTCTTCTTGAAGCCTAATCTTGATTAATAAAGCAATTCAACCTGGCTTTTGGGGAATTACAGTACGAGGTAGAATGGCTCCGGTCCAAACCCCGGCGAACTGCCTTGCTGCATACGGCCTACATAGATAGCACCCTTAGTGAAATAGCACCTCTACTCATTCTACTTTTGAATGACATACAAATAGTGCTTTTCTCATGAACATTTTGGCTCAGACTTGACTCAGGTTTGCTGGTATAGGGATTGCTTTCTTGGAGGCGGCATACAATTGTTTAGAATTTGTCCAAAAGCAACATATGTAGCACTTGGAACAGATTTTGCATTGGCAAAGCCTTTTAATATGCTGCCTACATAGGCTTCTTAATAGTGTTTGGACCGGAGCTGATCTATCGGGTGAAGGGTGTATTTGGTGGCCCCTCGTAAATCAGCACATGCTACAATTACACGTCTCCCTCATGCATGTAAATTCAGAGCAGATAGTCGTCCTTATCTGCCACATCATGCTACTGTCATCTTGGGTTTTTAATTGAGTAGAAGATCACTGTGGAGCAATTATGCTTTGATGTGCAGTCATCCGTTTATTACGCAAACTTTGTTTGACTAAACTATCTGTCAATCTGTTGCCATAGTAACCACCTGGAAAAGAGCCTTCAGCTGCTGATGGACCGCATGGACGACATGAGCCAAGAAATCGTCAAGTACAATACGTACTGCCGCAACCTCACCAAACAACAGCAGCAGAAGCAGCAGGTACATTTCCCTTTTCTCTTCGTCTGTTCTTTCTTGAAATTGTCTTTGCAAAGCGTGCACTGCAGTGCCATTTCAGCCCGCTTTGTCGTTTAGAGTGGCTGAAATGTAAATAAGAGCGCTGGTCCAGAAGAGGTTGATTGGCTGAATGCACACGTACTCTTGAAGGAAATGCAGAGGCTTTAATGCATTCAGTGTTCAAAATCTTCTTTTCGTAATCGATACTTGGGAAAGTAAAACCCAACAAAGCGAGGAAAGAGCGAGTTCAAGAAGTCTGCATCACGCATATGGATTCGTGGAAGTGATTTAAGGACTTCCAGAAATATGGTCTGGTGAAGCTCAAATGCATAAAATGTATTGTTGATCATGCATATACATACAATTTACAAGCATAAGTATATGGCAATCGTTTTTTTCCCTCCAAAATGACGTCACTTCCTGCACTGATAATTTGTTTTTGTTAATTTAAAGAAACCTGAAATAAAATCTAAATATGAATTACAAATGTTGCCTCAATAACTGAAAAGATATGTTTTTATAAATACTAAAATGACTACAAATGAAACCGAAATAAATTGTTGAATCCAAATAGAAATGTTAAAAGCATATTAATTTCTAAAACTTGTATTAAAAGAAAAACCGAAAAGAAAAAAAAAAGTTATTCTATGCTTTTAGTATATGGATAAGGCAAAATTTATAGAAATTTAAATGATCATATTATTATATTATGAAATTATTAGTTAGTTTTTCTATGTTAGAAGTGCAGCACGTAGTCTGCAAATAACATGCAGTCAACCAAATTAGTAAAATAATTAAAATTTAATAAAGTCTCATGTTCACTTAGTCTGGTTATTGTGATAAAAGAGGTCATTGTGATTTGATATTTGATCTAATATGCATGATGGGGACATGAAAATGTGCTGCATGCTGGGAATGACCTATGCCGTAAACCGCTGACGTCGCTCTCTGCCTGAGATAAAACCGGTCAATAGATGGTTGTTTAGGGTTCAGGAGACCCATCTAATTTACAATCCTTACCCGCTTCAGATTCATAATTTTATCCATTTCGCCAGGCTGACAAATGAGCAGAAATGCCCTTGACATTTTCAGGTTTTTGCATGGCAGGCATTTTGTAAACATGAGTTCTGAGCACCACCTGAAAACAGGAAGAGGAGCGTGAAATGGTACCAGACGCTTCATTTTGTATGGAGTTGTGTTATATCTGACCTTATGTAAATGCAGCGGGATCATTTAAAGAGAGGCCACCCTTGAAATCAGATAACGCCGAACCCTATTTTTCAAGTCACTCCATGATAACATGTTGTCAAGCTATGAATATGACACAAGCAGCTGAAATGGTTGCACATTTGTCAAAGATCCTTCCTGTTTTAGTTCTCTACCCCCGAGAGCTTGCTCTTCCCAGATGGAAATGCTTTGGCTGTAGTAAATCAAAAAAGTGGAAAAATTAGCGATGGTCTTGAGCTGAGAACAAAGCCTACAGATGTTAATTAAAGAGAAAGTTGCTCAATGGAAAATGCTAATTTGTAGGAAATGCTTGGGGAAAAAATACAAAGCACTTAAAGAGATAGTTCATCTAAAATGCCACATTGGTTTGTCTGTGTGTGAGAAATCCAGTTGGAGCTATTTCACAGAATGTCCAAGCCACTGTTTTCCGTATAAAAGTGAATGAGGCTCCAAAAAGAGAAATAGGTTGTATAAGCGTTATTTTCAAGTCTTATTAAGCCATTCATTAGTTTTAAGAGAAGAATGGTCCAAAATTGTAAAATTGCCCACAAGCAGAATAATGTTTTTCAAACTGACTTCCCTAGTCATGAGGTTTTTTTTGTTTGTTTTTTTCAGCATCAGAAATTTTGCCTTAACAAAATTTAATACAATATCTAAAGTACCAAAAATAAAATTGAAATAAAAAATACAGCTAGATAGAAAAAAGAAAATCTGAAATTCAAAATGATAAAATGACTAACTTTAAATAAAAATTGGGAAATGTATTAGAGTTAATTAAGAACATTGATAAACTGTATATACATAATGATAAAATAACACTGATCTCACTATGAAATGATAAAATAAAACTATATGGTACTTTTATTTTGCGCTAAAGCTATTTCCTTGAGAGAAAAAAAAACTTGAAATGAAGCTAAAAATATTTTATGTAAGAAAAAAAAAACAGTAAAAATGTCTAACGCACATTAAAATACTAAAACTAAAATGAAACAAATATAAAAATGAAAATTAATAAATACTATAATAGTATATGCTAAAATAATACTAATCTCTAATTAAAATTTGAGTTTTGTTTTTGCCATAAATATAGCCATTTACTGGCATGGCGTTAAATCATAAATAACTGAAATTTTAAAATAAATAATTAATTTTTATGCTAAATCTGTCCTAATTTACATTTATTAAATGTAAAATAGCACCTGGGTTAATTTGCTAAATTTCTTCTTTTGGAGTTAATCGTGGTTTGTTTTAAAGGGGTTTTGTGGTGTGCAAATTATTTTATTTTTTATGAAATATTGATTTTTATTTAGTTTTTTCTCTACGCCTTTCTCCTGTTGCGCTCGCCTCATTAGCACTTAGAAAAACACTGCTTTCTTCCAGAACAAAACGCTCTCTGCAATCAGGGGGATGCTTCTTCAGCTAGACTTCAGTGTTTATTAGACCATTAGCACTTCCTGTTTGACAGGATGCTTGATCCTTTCAAAGAAATTTTAAAGGGTGCCCTCAAACGGCGCCGTAAATGAGGCCAGACCTCAGCGGCTTGGTCACGATCAGGTCGCCACAACGGCTCGTATATCAAGCACGCTGAAATCTGCCGTAATTACTGTTGTCATCGATCATATCCTTCCCGTCTCCGCCTCCACACAGCCCTGTGCGCGTCGGGCCCCGGGTGAACCATATAAACCAAATGACCCACATCAATCACCATTTAATATCAAAGAGAATTGCCGCTGTGTTGGCAGTTTGCATTCCTAAATCATATGCCTAATTTCAACAAAAATGGCCGGTATTCTCAGCAGTGACATAAGTCGCACCAACTCGAATGGGATATGAGTTCCTCTCGTCTTGTTTCAGTGAAAATATACCATATATTAAAATTTCATCTACCGTGCCTTTAAGAAAAAAAGAAAAAACCCTGAATGGTCCAATGGTACAGTTTGAGATGTCAGATCAACCTGCCTTGAGGTGTACACTGAAGTAATGATGACACTGCTGTATTGTCAGCGGTGGGCGGTATGTCACGTTAACAGTGTGGAGATAGTGCTACTGGCTCTTTTCTTCTGTATTGAAGAATTTGAGATAAACCTGTGGGTTAAACACAAAGCTGCTTCATAGGGCCGGTTTCCCGGGATAGGAATTAGATGAAGCCAGGACTAGAGCTTTGCTAATTTAGGATTTTTTAGAAACATGTCTTACAAAAATGCATTATCTGTTAGCATTTTAAGACCAAACAATGGCAACGATGTATTTTAAGATATCTCAGAGTAAGCCTTTTCCAGTTTAGACAGCTCTTAACATTTATTTTAATTTAGGACTAGTCTTAAACCCTGAAACCGGCCCTTAATATTTATGTATGCTATTTATTTAGCTTTTTATTTTTTAGTAGTTGCTCTCTTTATTTTATTATCCTTTTTATTCTCCTTTTTTATTTCTCTTATTTTTATTTCACTCCTCTGTTTTTCTTTCTTTATTCTTTATCCTGTTATTTATTTTTATAAAGGTTTTTTTAAATACTTTTATTCATTCCTAACTGTACCTTTTAATTGTTTAATTGACCTTTTTATTCTTATTTCTTTTTTTATTATTTCTTTACAATTTTTACACTCTTTAATCTCATTTTTTTCTTTGTTTTTCAGTTATCTACTATTTATTTAATCTTTTTAATTATTTATATATATATATAACATTATATGAATTTTTTGTTGTTGTAATGTTTCAGTTTTTTAGGTGATTTGCTTTATTTAAAATAATTGTAGTTATTTAAATTTGTTTATTTTTCCTCAATCAAACCGCAGTTAGGTTATTTTGATTAGGTTAAAAAAATAGCAAAAAAACATTACAGCTAACAATAAAACACAAAAACGTAATAATAAACATTATTTTTGAATGATAAATAAATGAACGAGTTCTCAGACACTCATAAGTGTGTGTATGTAATATAATCTTTTTTGTTTTTGTGTTATGGAGACATGTAGTCAACATGGGGTCATGGAAATGTGCAATGGTCAGAGATTCTGTTGTTTTGACCGTGTATATACACCTTCCTCTCTAACAAAGTTTTCTTTGAAGCTTATAGTACACGGTGTCACGGCATGCAGTGATCCTCAAGTGTCCTGATGCCCAGACATGCATCTGTATTCTTGTGGACGATCAGACTTGCTCTTCAAATGACACCCTGAACTCACCAGCGATGTGGCTATTTTATGCCAGCGATGTTGTTGGGAATTGCAATCCTCCTTTCCTCTTTTTCCCATTCTGGTTCAGTTTTCATCTTTGAGAACCTTTTGTCTTGTTGACGCTGCTAGGGTCACTCCCAAGTTCTTCAATGAAAAGTTTTTAGATTGTCCTTAGCTGATTTTCTCCTCTTTTTCCTCTAGTATCTCCAGCGGAGGCAGCAGGAAAACGCCCAGCGGCAGAGTCGTGGAGAGCCTCCGTTACCAGAAGAAGACATCAGTAAGATGTTCAAACCTCCGCAGGCGCCTGCTCGCATGGACACGCTCCTCATCGCAGGTACCCGGGGGGTCAATGGCTGCTGTTCAACCTCAGTTTAATGCCTTTTTCTTCCAGTTTGTTCTGCAGGGCAATGGGAATTTATAGTCCTCAGTCTAAAAGGATCGATCCACGAATTGATCAATCCAGCAATGAATGTATCGGTTTAAATGGGAATGGCAATAACTGCAGGCCTTAAATCTTCACACCATGTTCTTATCCCGATGGAGTCACAGTTAGATTTGGCCTCTTGTATTGGACAACCATCATCTCTGAAGGGGATGATTAAGTACGAAGCTTGTCAATAGTTTTTTTTTGCCCCCATCAACATGATTAATCTTATTTAATTAAGTTTAATTTTGTCCATTTTTAAACGTAGTCAAGGCTCAACATTTGTTTTGCTCTTCCAGTTGAGTCAGTATTTAGTTGGACATGCACTTTGGGAGAAAAAAAAGTTTTATTTTGTTTGTTTTTGCCCTGTCAAAATTATACGAAATTATTGGTCAAGTTTTTTGGTAAAACAAATTGATAATTTATATATATATATATATATATATAAAAAAAAAAATATATATATATATATATATATTAGCCTATATAAATAAATAAATATTGATTTATTTATATTTTTTAATACACATTGTCATGATTATTTGGAAGTTATACAACTATGAAACTCCATGACTCCACAGTGGCATACAGTACATAACATTATTGATTTGTTTGCCATTTATATCCCCTTCCTGCTGATGCACCAAGGCCATTACAAGTCATTCTTGCAATTATCACAAAACCACATCTGTTTGCCAATTAAATACCATTACTCTGACATTTCAGAATTTGCAGAAACAATGTATAAATGCAGAAGCCTTGGATGCTCTCTTTACTCTCTTTAGCTCCAAGACCTGTTAAAAGTCACCTTTATTGTGATGAAATTTGTAATTCTTTGTGGTATAATTTTTTACCATTGGTGGACATTTATAATCATTTTTTTCCCCGTTTTTGAGAATAGACATAAAATGTAAATTTCCAACTTAAACTGTCAGAAATCTTGAATGCTTTGAAACGCACTTAAAGGTGTTGTATGTACGTTTTTGACTCTTCTAAAGCCCAAAAAAACAGCATTTGTAGATATTTAGGGAACATGTTATGTTTGCGTAGCAGTTTCTCTGAAAAATAATGCTATAGGCAGTAAATCTATTCTGAAATACGCATTCTGATGCCTGTATTAATGTCTACTCGTTGTGTGTGTGGTCTCCAACACATTTGCAAAGTTTTATACCATTTCAAAAAATGAAATGGGGCTGAAAGTAGAACTAGCTCTTTGGATCCAGTCAGAGCGACTCTGTATTCAGTGGCCACAGTACATCCATTCAATGCATTATTTCCTGTGTATTACTGAGCAAAAAGTACTGTTCACATATTCTGCTGTTATTGTTGTTTTTTCATTTTCTGATTATTTGGAACGAGAATAAAAAAAAAACAACAACAAAAACATGCAAAAAAGTTCAAACATTAATTCAATATCCAGAATATTCCTGATTATGAAATTAAAGATAGACCGGCCCCCTGATGATGTCATAATGCAAATTATGAGTATATTTACACACAACATTTTTCTGATTTACGCTAGGTCTCTATCGTTAAGCCTGTCAAAATCCAGCATTTTTTCCTCCAAAAAAACGTGCATTTTTAGTCCAAAATGACCAAGGAGCACCAGATGCAGAGACCAGGCTTAAAAATTTTTTATGTCCTTGACATCAAACTCTGATTTTCTTCTCTAGATCATTTCCGTGTGGCCGGTGCCGTTTACTGTTGGGTGTAAATAGTGGCTCCAGTTGAATAATCAATATCGCTGGGGCTTGTTGTATATAATTAATATGTTTCCTTCTGCTTCTTCACAAGGGCAAGTCAACAACTACTGTCAGAACATTAAGGAGTTCACCTCGCAGAACCTTGGAAAACTCTTCATGGCAGAAGCACTGCAGGGCCACAGCAGCTAGAGATGCATCTGCCTTTCTCCAACTCCAAGCTCCAAAAAACCCATTAAAATGAGCTGAAAGGAAGATCTTGTACAGATTTCTTGTAATTTGTGCAATAAACATGTATGCATCTCTCATTGCCGATGTCTCTTTTTTTGGATGCTTTTTATCCGAGCTGCAGCATATGTGCCAAAGAAGCCCGATTACTTCGGCAAAGCTGGTAATACCGTTGAAGTTCTTTCGAATTTCACTTCCAGACACTGGGTTTGTGCACTAAATGACACTGGTTTGGGGTGTTTTAATGAGGCTGTCGGATCGGCTTTAATCACAAATAATTATGTGCACTGCGTTTCTTGCTCATGTTCTTCCACAGCAGGTTATCCGCGCCGCAGAATGCTGTCTTTGGTACGTAAAGATTTTCATGTCACTTCCAACAAAGCAAGAGTGATTACGTGCGATCGGAGGTCGCTGTAAAGATGCATCTGCCGTCGATTAAGCTGTAGTTATAAAAACACTTTCAGTTAGTTTCTGTGCATTTCAAAGCATCTTAGGTGGGCTCTCGGCATGAAAGGTAGGTTTGCAACATTATGCTGCATTATAGATTGCTTCATGCAAAACAGCATGTATACTTCACAGAAGCCAGGGCCAGAGTGCATTACAATGAGCTTGTTAACAAAAAGAAAAAAGAAACAACTTAGTGCTGTCAAACAATTAAACACGATTTATTATCCAAAATATGTTTTTGTTTGCATAATGTGTATATTACTGTGCGCGCGCATATATTTAATGTTTCTCATATTTTCCTTAAACGTATGCATGCATGAGTTTATATATACATCATGAATGTACACTAGACTCACATACTTTTATTTTGGCTGCAATTAATCGTTTGACAGCACTATTATAAATATGCGATTCCTATCAGTGAGCTAAACGCAAGTGAGCTTAGCAACATAACTGTGTAACAATGTAACTAGTGTGCAGTCAATGATGTACAGTCATCGACATTTGAAGTGGATCAATGTGTTTTTGTTTTTAGGATAACTTGGATGAAAGGTTTTGATGCATTCCTGTCTTTTCAATATTTTTATTATCATTGCATTTAATAATTGCAATTAATTGTTTAATAATACCAGTTTTACATTTCACTGCACAATAGTAATATTTTTGTCTTTTATATTTATATATATATATATATATATATATATATACTTGGGCTGAGAGACTATATAAAAAATACAATTAAACCTAATATATATTTATTTACTTGAAGGTCCACTTACACAAATTCACTGAAATAACTGACTTTTACACATTGTACACAAGTTTTAAAGACAAATCATTTCTATTGGAAGTACGCTGTGGGGGCGAAGCATTAATTGGCAGACAAAACTTTGCTCATTAGCATGTAGTTTTGAAACTTTTTTTTTTTATTTATTCCTCAAATGAAAGTTATTTAATCAGGATGTAAGCAGCAGCAACATGAATATGACCGAGATTGATCATTGATAAGCTACAATTTTAATATACAGGTGCTGGTCATTTAATTTGAATATCTTCAAAAAGTTGATTTCACTAATTCCCTTCAAGAAGTCAAGAAGAACTGACAACTAATGAAAACCCCAAATTCAGTATCTCCGAAAATTGGAACATTACTTAAGACCAATACAAAGAAAGGATTTTTAGAAATCTTGGCCAACTGAAAAGTGTGAGCATGTCCAGCACTCAATACTTTTACCTGAATTACTGCAGTAAAGCTGTGTGGCATGGAGTGGATCAGTCTGTGCCACTGCTCAGGTGTTATGAGAGCCCGGGTTGCTCTGATAGTGGCCTTCAGCTCTTCTGCATTGTTGGGTCTGGCATATCGCATCTTCCTCTTCACGATACCACATAGATTTTCTGGAGACGGGGTTAAAGTAACACTCCACAGAGTTAATTTGAGCTTTAGCGTTTTGGAGTCTATTCAGCTGATCTCCGGTTAGCATAGCTTAGCATAAATCATTGAATACAATTGGACTAGTAGAGTCATGATCAAAAATGGCCAAAGCGTTTCAATATTTGTCCGATTTAAAACCGAACTCTTCTGTTTGCTGGCCAATTGAGAACAGGGATACCAGGTACCTGGTAGCTTTGGCGCTGTGTGCAGGTGCCAAGTCCTGTTGGGAAAAGAAAATCTGTGTCTGCATAAAGTTGGTCAGCAGCAGGAAGTGCTCTAAAATGTCCTGCGCTGACCTTTGACCTTTACACTGGACATCAAGCAGCATGGATTCTGTGGCTCTCCTCTCTTCCTCCAGACTCTGGGACCCTGATTTCCAGAGGAAATGCAAAATTGACTTTCATCAGAGAGCATAACTTTGGAGAAGTCCAGTCCTTTTTGTCTTTATCCCAGTCTGTTGTTCAAGAGTGGCTGAAACCCATGTCTTGCATACGTCTGTGTGTGTAGAGCTTCTTGAAGCACCGACTCCAGCTGCAGTCCGCTCTTTGTGAATCACTCCCACATTTTTGAATGGATTTTGTTTCACGATTCTCTCCAGGGAGCAGTTATCCCTGTTGCTTGTACACTGATTTCTACCACATCTTTTCTTTCCCTTCTCCTCTCTATTAATGTGCTTGGACATAGAGCTCTGTGAACAGCCAGCCTCTTTTGCAATGACCTTTTTGTGTCTGTCCAATCAGCAGTCTTCCTACTGCCTACAGAACTAGACTGAGAGACCATTTAAAGGACTTTACAGGTGTTTGGAGTTAATTAGCTCATTAGGTGTCTTCAATACTGAACCTTTTCACTATATTCTAATAGGGGTTGGATAAATAAATAGCTCATGAATAATCTTTCAATTTTTTATCCCCCCCAACATGGTTTGTTGATTCTCTTCTTTTCTTGTGTCTTTTTAAATATCTTTAAGATATCCAAAAATGAAAATAAACAACTGTCAGTAAGGATGATTAGAATGCTAACGAATAATCCTTCCCACATTCTGTGGTGATGTCCCTTTCTTTTGAAAACAAGTTGTACCAGCAAAACAAATTTGGAGACTCTGGATGTACTCTACTCCATATTTTGCGAGGTGTACGGCAGAACTCAGTGTTCCCGGGTTTGTCATTCATCCTTAAGATGTTTACGCAGGTCTGCGTCGCTCCGTTAGCTCCGTGCCCTCACGAGGCTCCCTGTGTGGCAACTCGAGGCCCGCGTTACCGCGACCTATTGAAATATGTTGCCTTGATTAAAAACAGCAGCTGCTCGAGCTGCGCTGTTCAAATCAGCTTGTCAGTAATGATGGACAATGCCTCGGCTTAATAAAATGAAACGAGTTATCTCGCTGTTAAGTCATGACTTCTCTTACGTTTTGCCTTCCTTTCTGAAATTGCCATGGCAACTGCAGATTCTCTATGCACAGGCGATAGGAGCCGAGAAGAGTTTCCCCCACCCTTCCAAAAGTAATCTTGTAAATCCTCAAAACCTAAAGAAAATATTGATTTAGCAAAGGTGTGGGTGGGAAAAGATGAAGGATTTGCGTGATGAGGAGAAATACGAAAGATTGCCGATTAAGACGAGAAAAATACAGTGGGCTGGGAGATGCAGGCCTACGGCGTCTGTTTTGAAGGATACTGTGTTCACCACACCGCTTAAATCCGCCACGTGGTTTTATCATAAACGGCTGTCATCCCGCTCGTGACACATTAGAACGGCCTGCCAGGGATGCTTCAGAGAATCTATGTCAGTCAGAAAAAATGCGATAAAGCTAGAGACATATGTAGAGATAGGCCTACATGATATTTTGGTAGCCTAGCCTAAGTAACCTATTATCATGCGGATGCATTCCATTCCGCTTTGGAATTCGGAATTCCCAACTTCCTTTTTGGAACAATGCGAAAGAACGTTACCAATTTTGGACCATTCCAAAATCATTGATTTGTTTTGGCGTCAATCAGTGTGTTCTTTATATGAATTTAAAGATGATTAGGCTAATGCATGCACATAAAAACAAAAGTTCTTCATGTTTTGATATATTCTTATAAAGGGGTTTGATTAGCTTATTCCTTTATCTTGTTTAATGCTTAAGTTCATTCCACTCATGAATTCAGAATTTCCTACTTTGAAATAGTGTGATGGAAAGCTGCTGACTTCTAAACCCTTACAAAATTTCTTATCCTCAATCCGTAGTGCTTAATGTATTACTTAATGTAAATAAATATACTTGAATTCATGTTTTAATACTCTTGATAGGATATAGGCTTATTTGTGCAAATTTAATCCCAGAACTTCTTAAACTCTGGAAGTTGGAACGTGTGAGAGAACACGTTTTTTTTGTTTTTTAATTGGTTACAAATACTGATTTACTATTTGATCACTTAGTATTTTTGAATGAATTAAAATGTAGACCTGTATTAGATGTCCATTTAATTCTTTTAGTTAAGTTTTCTTTTAGCCTATTGCAGGGTTTCTCAAATCTTACCCTGGAGGTCCAATGCACGGCAGAGTTTAGCTCCAACCCTGATAAAACTCACTGATTAACATGCTCAGGTGTGTTTGGTTAGAGTTGG
>JAUCMS010000084.1:304409-326947 GCA_032357445.1 Enteromius radiatus | reverse complement strand
AAGCTACATACCTTCTATGTACATATCAGACAACAATTTAAAATATTCTCTCAATGCATTCTATGGCACCTTTAATGACTTTTTATCATTTAAAATTTTGTCTTAAAATGTTTTGCCTATTAACTAAATGCAATTTTATGGATCATCCAATCAATGAAATACACTGAGAAAATGATTAATTCCAGGTGTTACTTGCCATTATTCAGTGTTATTTATGAAATTTTGTGAAATGAGTGATAATGATCTTAATGAAAGATCCCAGATTTTCAAAACATTGTATCTCGGCCTAATATTGTCATATCCTAACAAACCTAAAGGTTTAACCTATTGATGGAAAGCTAATCGATTCAGCTTTCAGATGACATATAAATCTTGATTTCGAAAAATTGACATTTAAAACTGTTTTTTGGTCACACTTATTGTTAAAATATTAACTTTAGTATTTAAATCAAGCTAAATAACCCTGCCCCTAAACCTAAATTGCACAAAGTTGTACGAATTCGTACAAATTAGTCACTAATAAAATACGTACACATTGGTCATGAGACTGTGCTGGTTCAGCTTTCAAAAATGTTGTGCGAATCCATTTCTGTCTTAGATCCATATTAGATCCGTTCCTATCTGCTATAGTATACAGTACGCATTATGATTTCAGACGGACTGCCGTTAATCCAGCTGTCAGTCTCATAACACTGGCTTTAGTCTTAAGTAAGCGTGGTGTAAAAGAGGCGGTTTAAGAGCGCTGCGTTTCTTCTAATACCCGCCGTGACTGGCAAGCCCTGCATTTTGTCACTCATACTGTGTTCAATCTCAGCAGGAACATCTGCTTGTGCAGCAGCAGTAATTGTAGAGTTCAGGGCCAGTCGACTGAATGAATTGACAGTGTTGCTATGGCGCCAGAGCCGCTGCTATATCTGCTGAACGCGTGTCTGATGCTGGTGCTCTTGCAAGATTCGCTCGGCTTTGACGAGGTGGAGAAAACAGGTGGGAGGGAGGGAAAAAAATAAAATAAAATACACTAGGGGTGAAAAATGTAATCGGCCTGTTGAGTTCCCCGTGAGCCCCAGTCCTGCCTGTGGGGCGGCCCGTGCGGTAAAGGGACCTGAGGGTCTCCATGGAGATGAGTAATATGATCGTGCCGCCACATATTTGAGAATGAGCCGGCGGTCACGGCCTCTGCTCGCTCATGGCTCAGCGGAGAGGCCTGCTGTTATTCTGTTAGATTTTAGGAGAATGATGAAACTCGCATCTTCAGGATACAAAACTGTGCCGACCATGTTCAGCTTCTGTAACATGGTATCCTTCGAGGTACAACGCGATCAGTGTAGTACTGCAGTGTTATCAGTATATGAATATCAGTTTATCTATATTTCATAATCACTGTACTAAAATACTTGTACTTGTAAACAAGAAACCGTGGAAATCAAATGCATGTACCATTGTGGGGTAATCAGGTTAACACTTAAACAGTAACTGCAAAGTTTTTGGAAACCTAAACCCACTGTTAAACCTACCTATACCACTAAACCTGTCCTAACCTTACCAGTATCCCTCTTCAGTTCTGCAATACAAAATGAACACAATAAGTACATTGTACTTATTTTTTGATGTCAGTACATAGCAGTTAAGGCCACCTAATATTGATATATTAATTAAGTGGGACTGGAAATGTACTACCTTAGTAGTGCTATGGTATTATTGAAAGTCTATGCATATGGCCATGGTGTAGTAAAGGTAATACTCTGGTACTTTAATATCAGGCTCACATGCACACTGAAAAAAACATTAACAGTGTTATTACAGTACCTTGGTGTACCATGCATACAATATTTTGATGTAAAGGATGAATACAATACCCTTAAAAAAGTACTGTGACCACACCAAAGTACAGTAATTGTATTACCATGGTGTCACTTGCTGGCAGTACCATGGTACTAACATCATTTACCAGAAAAGTGCCATGCCATTTTTGGAGTACCATGCAAAAACTGTGGTGTATTTCACAGTACCATAGTATTACTACCTGACAGCATCGTTGTACCACAGTATGACACCAGAGCCTCTGCTAAGGCATGTATCTCCATTACTTTTGCTCGTACAGCGTGTTAGAGCTCAAACAAATCCTTTTTTTACCCCTCTCTGCCAGTGCTGTGGTCCAGACAGATTCCTCATGTCTGTTTTCCCCAGTAAGTACCCGAGAAAGTAAGAAAAGGAAGGTTATTGGGTTCTTTGTGCTTTAGCACCCTTTTGGCAATCTTGCGCTGAATGCTCTGCCCAAGGGTACAAAAGCACTGTCCACTATCTGGGGATTGAATTGGCATTCTGCCACTCGCCCCCGTCACCACCTGGGAGCACAGCGCTGAATCCTGTAGCTTCTGCGTAAAATTGATTGAACTATATTGTGATTCATTTCACCCGCTGCAATTACCGGCTGGCTCCCTTGTTTCCATAATTAATATGCAGCCCGGGCTTTAATCTGATGTTATTATTTATCTTGAAGCTCTTTTAGTAAAATTATTAGCCCGCTGATTTACTTTAAGCCATGTATAGATCATTTGATTACACCTGTTATTTTCACATCCATTCTGCCGTGCGGAACACATACAGTGCTGGATATTGCTGCTCGTATATAAGGCTGCTAACAGATATAAGATTGGCTTTTGTTCGAGGAGGCAGCAAGATTAGAAAACAATAACTATGAGGTCATGCAATAGCATGCAGATTTTCTCTTGAGCTTGTTGTGGATGTTCACGTCATTGGATTGGCTCATTACCAGCAATATGTTAATGCCCACCTCCTTTATCACTGTGATTGGCGGATTACACCACAATTGCGAAAATGTCCACTACGTAAATGGATACTAATAATATACTTGGATCGTGAAGTGGTGTCTTTAAATGAGCTATTTTAGTTAAAGTAAATGATGATAATCCCAGCAAATTTGCTGGCCTAAAAATTGGATTTTTAATAAAAAAATCTCATGTTTCAGTTTCTGGTAACACTTTGTTTTAGGATTAGCATGCATATTACTAGAATATTAGCCATTTATTAGTAGTACATATTAATGCCTTATTCTTCATGATGTTATTCTACATCCCTAATCCTATAATAACTGCCTTACTAACTATTAATAATATTATTAAGCAGCTAATTAGTAATTCATTGTGGGAAAAGTAAATATATATAATATGCATGTTTCACAAATGTACAAGCTACTATATTAAACCATATCTTTTAGTATTTATTCTTTATTATCATTGGTTAATAAAAATACATGTTCGTTGTTATTGTAAGGTCAGTTAAATAATATAAATATTTATTATATTCATTTTATTTATTAATTGTAATAATATGCATTTTAAAATGCATTTATATATTCAATGAATTAAATTAATATTGAAATTAAGACTAATTGTAAAGGAATTTTAATTAACAAATGGAACTTTTACTTGGCTGTGTATTGATAGTGCAAGCGAAATGGTTTCCATGAGCCTTTAACTCGGATACGGCTTCACATCAAATGGTGCTGGAACATGAATTTACTTTGGACTGAAACATCCAAACAGACTTTGTTTGTAAAGTTCAAATGTGCTCCTGCAGTCTCTATTCAAGGTGCGGATAGACCATTAGGCAGACAGATGCTCAGACTGAAGCTCCCTCTGAAGCAACAGCTTTCCTTCTGGACTGGAGTTCTGTCACAGTGGCTGCACACAGGTAAATTACAGTAGTCCGGCTGATACCTCACTAATGCCAGCAGCCCAGGGGAGCGCAGCGCCCTCCTCTTAATTACCCTGCTTTAAGTACGCATTTCACATGCCTGCAATTCCAATGACAGTCCATTTGCATTATAATGGAAGGAATGTAATAATTGTGGTTCTGATTCAGATTTCACTTAACTTTCTTTTGTACTTAAGATTGCACAGCCATTGAAATATAAAGATGCATATTCTTATTTTTGGCCAGAATGTGAAAATGTGTGTACTGCACTTTCAGTTGCTGAAAAGTGTAATATTTTATTCTTCCGCGAAAATTCCTGACTCCCGTTTCTGTGTGTGGTTGCGTAGAAGAATGGAAGCTATTTGTGGTCGACGCATCTGTATATGGACGGATATGGAGGCATTCAGGGAGGTCAGACTGTAATTACTGCAGGGTAGATGGGCTGTAGTGTGTGTCTGCTGAGAGGGTTGGAGGACGCGGTGATGAGAGCTGATAGCTGCTTCTGGATTGATTGAGGCTGCTGTCAGCTCGACTGTATAAGTTCAGGTTAACGCAGAACAAGGTCCAATTCTCCAGGACACACGCCTGCACATGCATTTCAACAGGTGACGGAGCCAATCAGCCGCTTAGTCGGATGACCTTCTGCTGATGACTCAACCTAATAGTATAGTTACATTCTGATTCAAGAATCCTTACATAGTACTCTAAACTACCTAAAAACTCTAGTATTGCTTGTTTTAAACACCTGCAACATTACTGAGCAGAGACTGCATTTGCATTGTAATTTGTAAATTATAATTCTGTCAATTCGTATCCAAAACAAACTTTTTTTTAACATCATCTGTGTGTATAATGTGTATATTATCATTTATATTTCAATACAGAGTCAGCCTCTCTCCATAATACACTGCCATCTTAACTTTTAAGAGTAATATACTGTAAAGAATAAATGGTCTTCAGTGATACACGCACAAAGAGAAATAGTAACCTTGATCTTGTGCCCTAGCCAGATCTAATATTTGAGCGTTTATCTCCAGAGTCTTATTAGCAGAGGTGCTGGCGGCCTCCACGGACGGTCATCACATGCTATACTGTCTTAATGGAAATTGGGGTCATAATTATCGTTAATAAAAGGTTAACTGACCTGTCATGGACGTTGAGAAGGTTGTGCGCAATGGTGCTTTTAACAGCAGCGCTGATCGTCCTATTTCGCGCTACTCTAGCGTAGATGGTCGGATCGCCTCAAAGAGTCATTTCATCTGTAACGCTTCACACACTTCAGCTATTTATAAACAAGAGAGCATTCTGAGCTCGTCCATCTCCCTCTCTCTGTTGTTTAAAGTCAAGGGTGACGGATATACAGTACGTAGAAATAAATTTAGAAACCTAGTGTACTTTTATCTTTACAGTTTGCAGTTTCGATTTAAGTCCACCTTGAGACGGAAGCCGTTTGAAACTTTAAATGAAACTTCAAATTTAGCTTTCTTCAAGGAATCTAGGGAGGCTTCAGCAAGAAACGGGCGAGTGACAGAAAATGAAAGAGCCGAGAGTCAGTGGAAGATGAAATGCCAGAAAGCACCTTTTTGACTGAAGATTGAAAGTTGGCCTCAACAACCTGTGGCTGCGATTCGCGACCAGTGAGTCGAGTTGATGACAGAATCATCCCCCGTGTCGTTGCTTTTTGCGCTTGGTTTTTTGGAGGATTTCCACTGAATCACAGCCCCGCTGTCAATCCTGAGTGGAGCGTTATAGCTTTGGCTTTTGCCGTAGTATGACTGCAGATGCAATAAAGATCTGTCAATAGTGTTATGATCCGGCTCTCGGCGAGCGGGTTTTAGTTCCCACGAGTCTCTATAAGTACAGATGATGAGCGTGGAATCGCCGTAATTACAGACTAATTGGTGGTAATTATATAACGAACAACTATTTGGCAATTACAGCACAATGGAAGCCATTTAACCTGCCTTCGCACAGGGTTAAACGGTTTTGGCGGGATTCTGCGGTACAGCTGTCACAACGGTCGCTTGATCCTGGCGGGATGTCGTTGTAAAAGAGTGATGTTTGCTTTTATGAGGGTCAGATTTGTTGTTAATGTGGCTGAATCGCCAAACAAATCGCTGACGCCAAAAAAACGGGAAAGGAATGATTCAGAGGCGCTAACTAATCACCATCTTCAGAGTCGCTGGAAAACTTGAATGAATAGTTATCCCGCATCGTTCGGGGGCCCTGAGGTCTGTGGTTATTAGATAGCGTCTCCACGGTTGAGTACTTCTGGTCTTTTGATGAATTATAAAAGCCGATAGCTCTCTGAATGGATGGCCGGTGAAAACCAAACCTATGATTCTTTTCTTGAGGTACTAGCCTTGACCGTTCAATTCCCATAACATTTACAGCGCAACTTTTAATGCACCGAGGGCGCAAAGCACTTGACTCTAGAACATTTGATTTTAACGAGGAAAAATGGATTTGAACAGATCATTATAAATGAGTCTAAAATCAACTGTAGCATGGCAAAGAAAGGCTTAAGGGATTAGTCCGGTCTTAAAATGTGTTTCTGGTGCCAGTTTTTCCTGCAAGAGTTTTTCCTCCTTAATTACTGTGGCACATAAAGTCATGTATCTTTCTAACAAAGGCAAGCTACAGCAAACGTCTGCTCTTTTCCGATACGGCACATACCTGGTCTGTTTTGAACCCGATACACTTTCATTTTTTGTTCAAAGGTGCTATTTCTATATTGTTTCAGCAGATCAAATGTTTGCGCATCCACTCTCGTTCATACACAAAACAGCCCTTTTGCAAACCCTTGAACCCGAATTTAGCAAGCTAGATTGGTCTTTGTGTGTTAAGACAACTTACAAGGGCTGCATATAAATCAGATTCTTGTTTTAGGTCGCTAATTAGACCCGAAATCCAGACACCTGTCTTGGCTGAATGATTAACTGCGGTGCCGGATATTGTATTGTACAGCAGGGATTGAGTCAAGCGTTTAGTCAATATTGAGTTGCGCTTAAATTCTTGGAAGAAAATTGGTGTTTATCTCCATTATTTCTTGTTTTGCTCATCAAGGCTGTGTTTATTTGACCAGTAGTACAGTAAAACTGTATAAAATATAAATGCAATTTTTACTTACAAACGAATTTGAAAATGTTCCAAGGCTATAACGATGATAACAGTATATTAATGCATAAAAAATAAGTCTAACTTTTAGAAATGATCACACGTTAGAATGCATTTCTATGCATAATAATAATAATAAGAAGAATTATTAATTAGTTGAATTGTTTTCATTATTATTTGTGCTTCTATTTAGCAGCTTTTCTTCAGAAGTCACAAGACTTTCATTGAAGGAGGCATCCAAAATACAGCAGGTAAGTATTCACCGAGCATCCTCCTTCAACATCCCAGCTTTACATTTTTCATCGTAAGATGTAAAAATTTTGTTGTTATTCCGTGCTTTCAGTCTGCAATGTCAAGCAAAGGCAAGCATGCAGGCCAACCAGCCAAACGAGCTGATCAAATTCATGAGAATCCGAGCCTCCTGGTGAGAGAAAAAAACTGTTAGGGCTTTGATAGTAATATTGTACGGATTATACTGCTGTTGTGCCCTTGAGCAAAGCACTTAACCTGAGCCTGCTCTGTAAATACCTAGCAGTAAAATCTGTAGAGTATATGTAATACCTCCCCTCAAAATCCAGCGAAGACTAATAAAATTAACTGCAGAGCAAAGATGGTGTGGGAAATGTGCAGACAGATGATTTCCCGTGTTTGTTCTGCCAGTCTGTTATTCTCTTTACCACCTTGGCAAGTGTAAGAGCACTTACAAAAGGAGTCTTGCATCTCTGAAATATAATCTCTATAAAACGGGACGCCTCTACTAAAAATGCGCCGGCAAGTATCCTTTGGGAACACAGACTTGCCTCTGGCTTGGATTCAAAACCTTGCGAGCTGCCTTGCTGTCTGCTGACTATAGGAAGCTTGCTTGTAAGGCAGCAGCCTCTTCCTAGGAAACCTCGGAAGGGACTGATTTGGAGCGCTAGGTGTCAACTAGACTCAAAACAGATTTAAGCAGATTTAGGAGTTGGCATTGTTTAGCTAGTACTATAAAGCAGTGTTTCATTCAGCTCTTTTATGTTGTGGATCAGTAAAAGCACAAATTGTTTGGTTGTATCATATAATAATTCACACAATAATTTTCTTATTTAATTTTATTTTTTGCTATGACTTTTAAAAGCACGTGTTAGATTTATTTTTTTCTCTCATATTGCATTATATCATTTTAGTATATAGATTTAATTGAATACATTTGATATTCACATTCATTCATTATATATTTAATTGGTTTTATATTGCTTTTTTAATTTTAAAATGTTTTTCTAGCATTTGAGTTTCATCAGTGCAAATGTTTTTGTATGACTGTAGGTGGATTTGGTTTTTTTGTTCTAAATTTTAATTTTATTGTTTTTAATATATTTTTTTTATTAATTTGATCAGTGCCCACTTGTTCCGTTTTGCTCTTATAAGAATCCACAGATTTTTATGGTTTTCCCATCTTTATTTTTTAAATGTTAATTATGTTGTGGATTTATATTTAAAGAATTGAATACTTTTTGCATATTTTATAATACAAATATTATTATTATTAATTAATATTATTTTTTTTATTTTCTTGCAATACATTATGGGATTATTTTGTGATTGGATACATATGATGTTGCGGTATAATTTATATTTAAAATATATATTTTTTGAAAAACCCCTGAATCAGATGTGTGAACCGCTCACTAGGTAGTGAAACACAGTCTTAGTATTCTGGTTCAAGGGATCATAAGCTGTATTTTTGCTCACTCACCTCCAGTATTTTATTTTTACAGTGTCTTACCTTCTTGTCAGTTTTTATGTCTTCCAGGACAACATTTGCCTCAAGTGAAACTTGAAATGTTTTTGTCAACTACCTACTACCCATTTTCCCTATCAAATATATACAGCTCATCATAACTCTCTAGTCCAGCGTTCTGTAAAAGCATAACCTCTCCCCTCACAAACTGTAAAATATTCATGGTGAGACTGCAGCAAAGTCAATGAGTGTTCAATCAGTGCGTTCCCCTCAGCCGAGCCCCCAGTGTGCCGACCCGTGATTTATTGCTGAATTAACACACTGAAGTCTTCCATTTCTCTGTGTTGCTTTGGTGCTTCAGGGTGCGGCACATCAGCTGAACGTTCATGTTTAGATGACCAGGGCCAGCGGGCTCCTCTCGGGGGGGGAACATCTCACCAGCTTTCAGAAGACGATCGTGTTGAACACTATGATTATGGTGTGCTGTTATTTTTATGCTGCAGTCTAAAGTTTATGCACTGGCATTACAATTGCAAAAAAAGTTTGTTTTAAACAGGTTTCTTGATAACTTCTATCATTAGTTGGATGCTTTGGCCCAAATTTGGTTAAACCAGAAACTGCTGGTTGATTTTTATGTTTAATTAAAAAAAAAAAAAAAAAAAAGTATGACTTTTAACTGAAGTATTTGGACTTGGATTTATTTTTTTTATTTGTATTTTGTTGTAATTTTATATTGCATTGCAATATACAAGTAATACATGCATATTAAATACAAATATGACACATGTGACCCTCGACCACAAAACCAGTCACAAGGGTCATTTTTCTGAAATTGAGATTTGTACGTCATCTGAAAGCGTGAAATAAACTTTCTATTGGTTTGATAAGATATGACAATATTTGAAAACTGAGGGTGCAGCAAAAATTGAAATACTGAGTAAATCCCCTTTAAAGTTGAGGAAAATTAAGTTTTAATATTATTTATGGTAGAAAATGTGATCTTCATGGAACATGATCTTTATTTAATATCCTAATGATTTTTTGGGGGGCATAAATCGATCATTTTGACCCATACAGCTTATTGTTGGCTATTGCTACAAACATACTTATGACTGGTTTTGTGCTCCAGGGTCATACATTTATTAAATATAATTTGTATTATATACATTCAATCTTGGTCATATTTAGTTACGTTTTAGTTAATTAATATATTTTTACTGTACATACATTATCTGCGCCCTTTTTTTTTAATATGCAGGGCTTTCTTGAATTATTGTTTTGAGATCTTTAGTTTCATCAGTGCTCCTAAAAGCATATCTGTCATGTGCATGTTCTTGTGGCTCTTGAGAGATTAGTCACATGGCATTTACGGCTCGAGTGATTGGCTTAACAACTTCCCTGCCCAGAACTGAGTGGCCATGAGTAAAGATGGCAGATTTCAAATTGCATACATCCTTCCCGGTGCCAGCGGAGCGCCTGCCAGACAGCTAAACGGATGCGACCTCCAGGTAAGATAGACCTCCTGGCCTAATAACAACAAACAAACAAATTACACACTCGACTTTAAAAATGGCTGAAGCTCTGAAATAACCTTTTCAGAAAAACAATCTTTTTGTTCGGTGTGTTTGTTTTTTTTTTTTTTTTAGTGCAGCTGCTTTTGTTTCTTTTGTCGAGATGAAATATCATTGAGAGATGCTCAACGACCTTCACGAGCTGATAGAACCACGAGATCAGTGCTTCCAGATGCGTGGAAATGGACAGAGCACCTTGGCGGTTAACAGACTAAATTGGAAGAACTGTAAGAGGGACTTGCCTGGAATTCAGAAAGCGGCGCGGATCAGACGAGGTGAGAGTGGCTAGTTATTAAATTGGCCAGCAGGCAGAACGTGGGGGCAGACGAGACCTCGCAAAGTGCATCGCTAATGAGTTTCTGTAATGCTCCCTCTCATCTTTGAACCAGACCTTCAGATGGAGCCCATTGTTGGCAGGGAGGCCAATGCAGATTGTTAGCGCAGGCCGAACCTCCAGCCCAGCTTCCCTGGATAACTCCCTCTGTCTCCTAATCTATGCTAATGAAGCGGAAATCAAAGCCCCAAATGTCCAAGTATCGCGCTTCCTACCTCAGTCATGTTCAAAGCTGTATTAAAGATGACAGAAACAAGTCTAGAGCATTCGTTCACTGTGTTATGCAGCCCACGGGGGCTTTGTGTTTAACTTCTCAAACAACCATGTTGTGCTTGTAACATAAATGATGCAGACTCTCGCATGACGTCTGTGTGGGACGATGTTTTAATGCCGTTTCTTGACATGCTCTTTTTTGCATGTTTGATTGCAGTCAGTTTTGAATTGGTTACAGCTTTGCATTTTTTTTTTTTAAATGTAACATGTTGTTACATCTAGTAGAAAATACACTTTTGTGCATACATCTCACTGTTCCTCTGACTGAGGTGTTATGCTTAGCTTGCAGATGTTTTTTACATTAGAGATGCAATTCTTTGTTTCTTTCTGTGCTATGCACAAGTTTTACCCGCAGACATGTTTGCTTGTAATAATACATAGGTTGTACCATGAAATTGCATTGTCAAGGTTTTTTCATTGTATTTCTTTACCCTTTTTTCTATTATACTGAAATTTAATCAGAAGGGCCTACCCAGATTTATTTTAATAATAAATATAATTTAAAATGTATTTTTTTTTCATTTTATAATTTTATTGTCTTTTGTGTATGACTCTTAAAAGCCCCCAGGATTTATACTTTTTCCCTTTCTAAATTATGTAATATAATATAATTAATATAAGTTTTGACTGCCGTTTTTGCTATACTATAATTTAAAAAATATATATATATTTTTATATAACTCCTTAAAACTTGCTGCATTTATATTTTTCTCTTTCTATATTATATATTGCTTATATACAGTATATATTCACTATAATAAATAATATATTATTTTAGTGTTTTTTTTATATTAAATCATATTATATAATATATTGTATTGTATTATATTATGTTATATTATTTAGAAAGGGGGGGAAAGTAATACACAAAGACAATGCAATTTTTACAATAGAAAAAAGTAGGACTACATTACAATCGTTGGGTCATATGTATGAAATATTGCATGAGGATTATCGTGCAGCCCTAGAAAAAAGTAATTCAATTCAAATTTGAAAAGGTTAATTACATGCATGTTATAATTTTTATGATTTTTATCATTTAGAATTATCAGTGCTTGTTTTTTGTGTGACTTTAAAAGCATGAAGTAGATTTATATTGCTATGTTGGATATTACTGAGATTTTATGAATATAAGTAATTCTGCTACATTTTGTAGACTGTAACATACCTTTGCACAACGTTTTCTCACTTGTTGTCTGAGACACTCTCTGCTCCAGAATTGAGGTGTTATGCTTAGCTTGCAGATGTTTTTGCGCATCAGAAGTGGTTATTTTTTTTGCTGTGCACTAGTCTTTACCTCCAGACATGTTTGCATGCAATCGTATATAGGCTGTACCATGAAATTGCATTGGGAAAGTTCATAGTGGCCGCAGCTTGGGCTCCAGGGCAGAGCAAATCCCCCGTTGCTCTGATGCAACCCCTAAATTCTGCCATTTTGTTCGCTACAAATAACAAGTATAACCCGATTCCATTAAAGTGCTCGGATTTATTTTTGCTTACCAGCAGTATTTTGATGTTTCTAAAACATAAATCTCAGGGCGAGCTGAAAGAAGTCTTTGTCCCGCTGTGCATGTCTCTAGAAATATAATACTCATCATGTTCTTGCATACTAAAGCATGTTTTCGTGCACGCCTAAAATATATCCCTATTTATCCCAACACGAGGTTTTCAATCGCATCAATCAGAAAATGCACGTTATGATGCAAATTTAACAAGCGATGCTTGGAAAAACTGAATCTGATTGCATAACACGTTGCCTCCAACACTGCTCGTTTATATATCTAATTTCGGTTGTATTGATATGAAACAAACACTTTGACAGCGAGCCAGACTTTCAGTGAGTAGCAGCTTTGCTGGCCTCCACCGAATCAATGGACAGATGGGTTGCTCTAGAAATAAATCATAGAAAAGCAGCATGCTTTGCATTCATGACCATGTATCATAGATGTTATTGCAGTGGTGCTGTGTTGCGGTGTGTGGGCTAGTGCCTGGCAGGACTGTTAGTTGCATTTCTTCAGTGGATCAGAATGTAAAGAAATGAATCAGTCTTGGTTTTCCCACATGATTTAAAATGTTTTTCCACCTGGCTTTTGCACTCTAGTGCTACAGTACGTCTTGGGTTCACATTGTGCTCATGTCATGCAATATGTATTGATGTTGCTCAATGACAGCTCTGGATATTGCTGTACAACTTATTGTACTGTGTGCGATTTTTCTCTAAGAACACGTCCAGGACTCAATAGAGCACAACAGTAGTCATGTTGTTCTGTACAGTTTCAGTTCGTATCAACTTCCATAGTGTCCACAGAAAAACAATGAAAGTCAATATGTGGTTACCAACATTTCTGAGAATATTTTTGGTGGTCTGTAAAAGAACAAGAACTCAAAAATGGCTTTGGGATGACATGGGAAGTGAGTAAATGACAGAACTGGCTTTGAAGTATGCCGAAAATGTTCTCAACCTCACGTTAAGTTGATAAAAACATCACAAGGCACCACAGTCAATCCATTAACATCTTGTAAAGCAAAAAGCTGCATGTTCCAACAAATCCAGAAATAAAGCTTTTTAACTTCATACTGTTGCTTCTGGCTAAAATATGAGTCCATAATCCATATTAACAATGCTATACATTTTTGCTTGAACAAAATGTTTAATCTTCAAACTTGTTGTCAGGTAAAGTCATCAAAGTCAACTGATTGCAGTACGCACATACTGAACATATGGGAGCACGGATAGGGTTTAGGTAAAGATTAATCATTCTAGCCTGCTTTTTGCACATAGAGTATAATTAGAAGTCTGTGTCAAACAGGATTTTATGGTGTTTGTTGTTTAAAACCTGGGAGTCATTCATTAGTAGCGATTAGAAATTCTCCTTTTGTCGTCTACAGAAAGTGTTGCTTTTTTAGGGTACGTAAATGAGGCGCTTTATGGGTGAAGTACTCTTTTAATGGCACCTTCTACAGTCTATAGTGTGAAGTAATTAATTCAGCACCACGGACAGCTCTTGACTGACCTCTATGTGTGTTCACACTTTTGATGCTTTCAAACCCTGCCATAGAAAACATCTCCGGTTTGTATATATTCCGAGTCTCTCTCTCTGATTACTGTAATCTTTAGCTGTCAACAAATATTTTTCAAGGAAACCCAAGCTCTCAGCCGTTCTTATCTGATTGTTTGCATGCATATACCTGTGTGTGCGTGTATTAGGTTTATAAGACAGAGGGTGAGAGAGAAGTTAGCTCTCTCTCTATCTCTGTGTGTGTGTGTTAGAGTGCTGTATGGAACAGAAGTGGTCCTAACCTACAGATGGCGGAAGACTCCCTCTAAAATCCCCTCTTTGATTAAATGTACCTTAGGGGGGGCTATGCATAGATAAATTGGACGCTCTCCCACTTTTAATGAAGTGCTGGAACGGGCTGATTATGATAATGCAACACACAAACTAGGTTTTAGGTTTTAGTTGACGCACTGCAAATATGTAAAATATATAAACATGCAACTTTTTGCATGTGCGTTGCGCGTACGTGCAGTCTTTAATGACAAAGCAATTTTTTCTGCATTGCATTTATTAGAATAAGGCAATGCTTTTGATTGGTGCATTACACACGTTTGAACAGCCATGGTTGCACGTTTGACAACCAATTTTAAAAATATATATTCTATGTATGCAGGCTACCATGAAAATGCACAGGTTATTAGAAGCAAGGCTTTGATTTTTGTTGATGCATCTCTGTTTTAACTATTCCAGTGGTACATTTGGTAACTATTCGCGTTCGTTCTGCTTTGTATGTAACGTTCGATACACAATTTCTCTGAATGCATGCATTTGACCGATGCGATCCATTTATATATATATATATATATATATATATATATATATATATATATATACTGCATATAGTGATCAATGACGATGCACTGGTGTCGCCGATTGCATGCATTCACTTTTTTAAAACGATGTTGCGTCGGTAACATTTGAAACAGTGAAGCGCGTGTATTTGGCAACTCTTTTGTGAAATGCAACGTGCATGCGAATGCATGCATTCATTAGAGATGCATTGAAAGCGGCATGCGGCTCTCTGTAAGTGAGGAGAGTCATATGAGGAGTACAGAGAATACTTTGTGCCCCTGTTGGCGAGATGGTTGAGTCCTCGTCAAGGTTGCTGCTGTTGGTCTTCTCATACATCCAGCGCTGACTGACTCCAGCGATCAGTCTCCTCTCCAGCGCGAGGAATATCCGTTTCTGCCGGACACTTGAGACTATGAAAGCAGCTGATAATGAGGGATGGCGAGGATTTCTAGTGCTTTCACATAGAGGATGTATCAGATCCGCTCACGCTACCACAATGACGATTAAAACTGGATTTATCATTGGGAATATAGTGTTCTGCTGTATACTGTCGTGTGTGCAGGGTAAGTGCTGCTGTCGGCGGGTCTGTGAGGGGCTGCAGGTGTCTGGATGAGATGGGAAAACGTAAAAAACATAGGCAGGAGTTTACAGAGCCTCAGTTGTGTCTGGATAATGCTGAACATACGTGTGTTCACACGCAGCCGTAACTATCATATCCAAAAAGCATTTTTATGCGTTCACATAGTCGAGTCCATTAGTGCAGGACACTGATCAGGATTAAGAATATTTGGATTTTATTTAGTCCTATTTCAAGTCTCAAGAAATATTCATTTTCATATCGCATATGTTCTCATCAGATACTGTATGGAAGTGACCAAAAGTAATCTTAACATTTTAAGTCCTATATCAAGCTACATCTATCTTTCTTCATCTGGCTGTGAAAGTGATCAATGCTTAAAATCTCTCTCTCTACATTGTACATGTGTACGCAAAATATTGTAACATGTCAGTTTTATTAGTATTTTTCTCAGGGAACATGCACGTTTAGATATAGGTTGTTCACAGTAAAAAATAAATAAACTGAAAATAGCATGCTTTAATTAATGTAACATGCACTAATTTAATAGTTTATGTTGAAAGGGACATTGCCCTTATTAGAAGTATTTTTTTATTATTATTATTATTGGCAAATTTTACAGTAAGGTTTTAATAGTTCATATAGGTTGGTGTATTAATATTATAGAATTTGATGACACATACAGTAAAGCTGTAAAGACCTATAATAAATTATTTACCAGAATGCCTTCTTTACAGCGTAGAGAGAGTTAAATAACTATGCGATCCAAGTAGGTTGATGGACACAGACATAGGTGGGCAGATTTATTGTAATGATTTCAAGTTTTTAAAAAATTGTTTATTCTAACAAAGTTGTTACATACGCACCTTGAAATGCTTAATCTGACAAGATGTTTATTTTTTATTTCCCCTGTTGACTCTGAAAGCTCCTTTTCTCTCCCGTTTTTCATCTCTCCCACTGTACATCAGGACTTATTAATCTTTTTTTAATGAAGTGCACAGTTCGGGATTTCTGCAGGGCTTTGCTTTAATGAAAAGCACAGGTTGCATGGGTCTTGTAGTACTGGACAGCAGGAGTGATTGATTGGTGTTCATATGTTTATGCATTAGATTTATACCCCGGCAGACTAACCTCACAGAGCGACACAGTCAGAAATAGCTCATAACTGCCCACCAGAACCGTCTGTCACACATAGCGGCTCATAGGGTAAAAGTAGTGACTTGTGAAGAATAAATAATCCATCCGAGGCATAAAATGCCATAGTGGAGATAGTCTCTGGTGTGTTGGGAATAAAGTAACAAGCCTATCTGTTGATTTGATATTGCAAATCCGCTCTTGGAAACTAAAATCCATCTTTTGGCAGTGTAATCAACATGAGTCGCATCTGACGTGACTTGAAGCTGACAGGATGAGTAAAAATCCCTCGCACTGCTGTTAAAAAACATTTTTACTTTCAACAAACACCTTTAAACTCATGCAGTGTTCCCTCGCGTGCGTTAGTGCTTAGTGACTCGGTCTAATGGAAATCTAATGGAAATTACAGAATGAAGTTGCACTGCCGCAGCACGACATTAACCTCCCTCGTATTCATTTTTAGCTTTCTTGCGTACGTCCGTGTGCCAAACAACAGCGGATCATTGTGCATACTAAAGTCCTCATTACATTTCCCTCCCGGTGTAGGTAAATGTCATACGCTATTGGGATTGAAATGCCGTTGGACAGAAAGCATGATTACTGTAGTTCAGCTCCGAGATCTGCTCGATTCATCATGATGTCACGTTGGTAAATAATGGGCCCTTTTTTCATGAATGCAAATATTTAGTGGCTTTCTTCTATCAACAGCGCTCCAGCGATGAGACAAGGCCGCGGGTATTGCAGTCGTGGCTTTGAAGTTATTTCTCATATAATGTCCTTGGCCAAACAAACAGCGCTGCACTGCCTTCAAGGCTCTCTTGATGCATTTTTAATAAGAGGCATTTCGAAAATTGGGCAGCGTGTAAGATGGGAAGACCAATGAAATAACTCTTCATCTCATTTGATATTATTGATCTTGGTCCCACTCTGTCGTGCCGTGGATGGTCTGGTGTGGTTTTGAGTTTGTGAGTCCACATGGTGCATTCGTTCACTCAGTTGAAGAATGTCCTTGATCTCTAGTGCTTGGCTTTGAACTGTTTAGGTATCGGAAATAGTTCAGTCATTGCTTTCTTGCTCTCATTCTGCTTTTTTTCCCCACACAATAATTTTTTCTTTTTTGGAAGAATCTTTAAGCAAGACTAGTCTGAGGACAGAAACACCATTAAAGTAGAAAAACACCAATGTTGCTCTCTGATAAAGAGCTCCAATCCTGTTCACATTGGTTTGAGATTAATAAAAGGAACGTCACAGCAGGTTTGATGCCAAACCAGCACTGGGTCTTTAAATCATTGCAAAAATGATTTTTTTGGAGAGATTATTTAAGTATGTATTGGGGGATGGTGCTATTTCAGTCTTTCTGTTTTGTGTTGCTTGCAGTTTCTTTGTTGCTTGTGAAAATTTCTAGCAATTTCTCAAAAAAAAAAATCAAATATCGTTTCTACACACAGGTAAATCTAGTCTGAGGAGATGTCATAATAACCAAAACACCATAAGAGTGAAGAAAAACATATTTTTGTTCTGTGGCAAAGATCTCAAATCCCATTCACATTGATTTCAGATTAAAAAACTGCACACATCATGCCAGCTTTGACTTCTTTGACTCCAAACCGACAATGGTTCTTGCAAAAATTGTCAAGTGGATAAGTCATGGACTACTAATTCTCCTTTTTAAAAAAAAAAAAAATTGCGTTTGATCTGCATTAACTTGAAATAGTTTAAACATTCCAACATGTTGGCTATATGTCTTAGAAGCAGTGAATATTTTCTAGCATGCATCTCAAGCTGTGGTTCTGGTTTAACCACTGATCGACTGGAGGATGTGATGTTGTTCATCACAGCTTTAATTACGTGTGCAGATGCAAACAGGGGGTTATTTTGAGCAGAAGCACAATATGCGGCAGTGTTTTAAGAGTCCATTACGTAGTTACTGTAAGTGAATGCATACCATGAGCTTTCTTCAATAATTTAATTGATCCCTTTAGCTAAGAACAACCCTAGAGGAAAACTATTTTGCTCAGATGTTTTTATAACTCAAGAGACCTAGCTGAGCTCCCAGTATCGAATGTGTCTCTAATTTTTCTCCTACAGTTTTTTTTCTCTAAGCATAGAGATATAAATGGATGTGAATAGCACTTCGGATCAATTGGTTTGGAAGGAATTTGAAAAATGGCTGAGTTCAGAGATGTTTGGGTTCTTTGTTGGCTTTGTTATCTGGGCGAATCCTAACAGTTTGAGAGATGGCTGAGTTTTTAAGGTCACTGCACACCGAGTACCACATTTTCTCATGAGATCATTCTTTCTCATCAAAGTTCTTGTTACTGATGCGAAATCACAGAAAATCAAACCTGATCTGAACTTCGTGAAAGACAAATGTTTTGGAGGCAGTGTTTAAACATGATTGAAACAACACGAGATTGTAATTATTATATATATATATATATATATATATATATACAGATGAAAATGTAGAACTTAGATTTACATTTAGGATTTTGAAATTTGTTTCTGAAGAATAATTGTGTCACTGGATAATTCTACATGCATTCAGACATGCATACACATTTATGTCTAAAGACGTAAGATTTAAAACAAACAAACAGCAATATGCAGAATATGCCAAATGTTACACGTTTTAACTAAATATGAGGGATCATAAAGATTGAATATTATTGTTTAATTAATTCTATCCTAAATAAGCAGATTTTTAGATATTCTCCTCAAGACAGAAGTCCTGAGCACTTCAACTGCCTGCTGTTCTTCAGAAAAATCCCCAGCACCTGCACATTTTTTTGGTTTTAAGACTTTTTCTTTACACTTGAACCCTTTCCATTAGTGGCTGTATGATTTTGAGATCCATCTGTTCACAATTCGGTGTGTGTGTATGTATATATATATATATATATTATATATATATATGTGTGTGTGTGTGTATGTGTGTGTGTGTGTGTATATATAGATATGTGTGTGTGTGTGTATAGATATATATGTGTGTGTGTGTGTGTGTGTATATATATAGATATACGTGTATGTATATATACATGGGGGCAGTTGTGGCCAAATGGATAGGGAGTTGGACTTGTAACCCAAAGGTCGTGGGTTTGAGTCCCAGGTCCGGCAGGGATTGTGGGTGGGGTTAGTGAATAACCAGCGCTTTCTCCACCTTCAATACCACGACTGAGGTGAGACCCTTGAGCAAGGCACCGTTCCCCAACTGCTCCCCGGGTGTGTGTTCACTGTGTGTGTGTGTGGTTGTTCACTTCTCACTGCTGTGTGTGCGCACGTTGGATGGGTTAAATGCAGAGCACAAATTCCTAGTATGGGTCACCATACCTGCCCACAAGTCAGTTCACATACAATACTGTACATGTATATTTGTGTGTATGTGTATATACACACACACACATGCTATATATATATAATACAGTATAGTCTGATTTTAATCAGATAGTGAGCAAGACCATGTTTAACATTTTTTGTTGAAGATGGCATTTTATCCCTTTCAGACCTTGACTTGCAGAGAGATTTTAATAAAGGTTTCTCCAATATTGCTGTCTTGTTTCTCCACAACATCAGATTGAAGTGACAGCACGTCGCCTTCAGCAAAAGAGCCAATATGAAACTATTTTGTACTTGATCCTGATAACCTTTATTCAACATGGCTCTGGAGCTGAAATGCTGTGAAGATCACGTTTTTAAAAACAGCATGACCCCTGAGTGGAATAGGGCAGGAAGCAGCTAGGAAATTAATTTAATCAGTCAAGCAGATGACGCTTTAATTGACATTGTGATCCATCATCAACCTCTCCGTCCTTATCAAAGATAATTGACTTGAAATGCTGCTCAGATGTCAGATTTGTTTTGTAGCTATCCGGATGACTTTTAATATGTGCTTAAAATATTTTGCCCAGTCATCTTTCATTCAACTAATGATATATTAGGCTGTCTGAAGACATGTTCATCCACTGTACTCTGAGATCTGACAGACTAGCTTAATGTGAAATAGATTTTATAGGTTTGAACAAGAATAAATGCATCCAATCAATCAATCAACCAATCAATGAGTTGTTTTGTTTTTAAATGTGAATGGATTGATTGATTGATTGATTGATTTAAACATTATAGTTTAGATTTATTTAAACATTTAGGGCCGGTTTCCCGGACAGGAATTACATTAAGTCAGGACTAGTCCTTTGCTAATTTAGGACATTTAGGAATTTTTAAAAACATATCTGACAAAAATGCATTATCTGTGAGCATTTTAAGACCAAACAATGGCAATGATGTATTTTAAGATATCTCAGAGCAAGCCTTTTCCAGTTTAGACAGCTCTTAACATTTTTTTTTAATCTAGGACTAGTCTTAATCCCTGTTCGGGAAACCAGCCCTTAAAGTATTTTTTTGGTTATTAGTTTAAACATCAATGTTTTTATTTTATTTCATATTTTAATATATATATACTTTATATTTTTAATTTGTGAAAATTAATATCTTTTTTTTTAGATTTATTTTTTTTACTTGTAGCGAAATTTTATTTATTTATTTTTTAATGAATATTTTTAATCCTTTTTTTTTATTTAAAGAAATATATATTTTACATATTCGTAAACATTTACTTTTGTTACAATATTTGTGTGTCATTGCTTGGTGGTTGATGAATTATCACACATGCTAATTTGTCCCCTTTGTAAAAATTTAATTTTTATTCAGGTTTTGTAAGACTGCAATGTGAAGTTTATTATTTTATAAATTGTTTACATTTTGTTAAAGCCTGCCTTGTTTTAACTGTTGTTTAAATTATATTTTTCTCTTTTGTTTGTCTTGAGTTAGCAGGTATGACATTTTTTTACATATATATGAAACTGCTATTGAAAGAGTCCTGTTTGCATTGCCAAACCGCATTGGTTTAGGTATCATTCATGTTTTTAACATAAACCATGTCGGGAAAATCTTTAAACAAATCCCTAATCCTAAGTATGAGTGACATTGTCTTCTATCAGCTTATTTCCCATCCATCCCCTACCTGCGCATTGTGTTTTCCCACACATTTATGTACTGACATTGCTTTGTTTCTTTTCAAACGTCTTGCTTATACAGCACAGTCTTTTGTTTTAAGAAGCTTTCAAAAGTCTCGCTCAGTTGCACAACCTCTCCGCTCAGTTATCAGGCGGCGCTTAACAGGGTTCACTGGAGAACAGCTTGATTGACAAACACCGCTTAAGTTCATTACACAAACCCCGGCTCTTGCCTTCCAGTCGAGGAATCCCAGGCCTTGGAAAAGCAGTCATTCTCTCTCAAATCCAATAACAGATGGCAGACCTGGGCGATCGTAATTATTCAGCAGCAAATCAGGAGAGCGCTCTCATTAACCAAATCAGAGCCAGCAGTAAAGTCACTGTCTATTCTAGCAAGCGAAGGGCCTGTGGTAATTGACACTGATGAAGTTTGATTAGTTGTGTTGGCTAGTTTTGCTTTTATATTCCTGGAAAGTCCCGCCGGGTAAGTTCGCAGGCTGCGTAATGCTGAAATTTGTATTGTTTGTGCTCGCTTCAATAATTCAGCTCTTTCAATTCCGATTACGTCATCTGTTTCTTGTCAAGCGATTGCTTTCTGTCAGAACGGATTACCTTTGATCACTGGCTTAGTGAACTTAATCCACATATATTGCCCGTTTTAAGTTTCTTGAAGTGTCTTAGATTTAGGAAATCTTTGTCGGTTAGACATGAAACATAAACTGGCATACTACGATTCTAAAGAAGGACAGTTCATAAGGTTTATAACCGCTTGAGGATGAGTAAAAATTACATTTCTTTTAGCGCCTTAATGTGATTTGATTACAAAACAAAATATGGGTGGCATCTGCGATTAAATGATGCATGCGATGACTTTCAAAGTGATTTTTAGTGGATGTACCTTAATTATCAACATGTTCCACTAACCAGAAAATGTGCAAATAATTTGGGCTGTTTCAGAACAGAAAACTGCCTAGTCATTTAACAACTAAGGCTTTTGAATGAATTCAAAGCACCTTAATGCCACATTTATTAACCAAGGACAAATTGAAGTGAGTCTTACTTAAAAAAACAAGCACATATGTCATGATTTGAAAAAAGTCAATATTTATCAATTTATTTAATTTTGCAACCACTTAATTTTGATTACATTTGTATGTTTACTTTGAAAAGATTGCATTTTTCATTTTCCAGAGACAGCCTGTGTCATTGAACACTTTTTATGCTATTGTTATAAT
>JAUCMS010000084.1:264997-279181 GCA_032357445.1 Enteromius radiatus | reverse complement strand
GGCGGCCTCCGAGCCATAGGAGGTTTAACCCCCTAGGAGGTTAGGGTCAACAGATGCTCGGAGCCCAGCCTGGTCCCTGCGTGCCCCCCGGAGGAAGTGGAGAACCTGGAAGCAAGGGACCCTTCGCGAGGGTCAGTAGTAGTTATAATAGACAGTTGGTAGTGTATTTTGAATGGACTCAAGGTGATTGCTCTCAGGTCTACTTGACATTCTTGAAGGTGTTTGCATTAAAACATTAAGTCAAAAGAACCCCCATTGTCTTAATGATTTTTAGTGGTTTGTAGGATGTTCTATGAAGTTTATGTGGTTATTTTAGTCCACCAGGTGAAATTATGTCAAATCCACAAAAATCTCTCCATGAACTTATTTGTAGTAGATTAGTAAAAGTTCCTTTTTTCTCATGATTTGTTGGGGTTTCTAGGTAGCTGCAAGGTTGCTAGGGTATTTGGGTGTAAATATTGGGTTTCTATGATATTATTGGAGTCTTAACATTGGGTCTATGAGTCAAAAGAACCCATTTTTGTTAGTGGGATGTTCTAGGTAGTTTCTAGTGTGTCTTGGGTCCACCAGGCGAAATTGTACGTCTGCTCCATTAGAAAAGCAAAACAAAACACAACTCTTGTCAACAAGCCCTGCTATTTCAGGTATAATTTGTGCCCGTAGTGCAAACAGTGAGGGGTTAAGGGTTATGACTCTCAGCAAGCAGCAATAACAAGGCATTGGTTCGTGTCCAATGGTTTTAATGTGCTAGTGATTCAACATTTATGAGAGAGAGATGGACACACACCGGGGAAAAAGAAATCTCATTTTGGTTCCTGTCAGTTTTCCGTCACGTCGGAACAACTGAAACCATGTTTGACAGTCAGTGCGTGCGCTTTGATTAATGTGTCTATCGCCATCCGGTACGACTCAGCTTCTGAGTATACAGTTAGATGCAAAACCTCAACCTTTCTCTCTGCCCTTCAATTGAATGCCAATGACTCTGGAAATACCATATGTCACGATCAACATGCTAATGTTCAGTCATCACAACATGCATTAACGGTCTTCCCTGCAGAGCCTCTAGCCGTCTAAATGCTAGGACAGGCCAAAACATTGATTCGGAAAACATTTTCTGGGATGACTAAAGAGCGCTCATTTATGGAAATGTGAGCAAAACTAAAACTCAGCGGAAATGGCAGCACTCTTTGTCTTGTGTTGCAACCTTTAAAATTTGCTGCTCATGCCCTATTGCGCCGTAATGTCTCTGAAATACATTACGCTCTGTAGTGACCCGTGAAATCTGCCTGTCTCTGGGTTCCCAATGGACCCTGTGAAGTTTTTTGGTGGTGTTTGCGGATTGCTTGTATGCAAAAACAGCTCGATACAGTAGTTCTGAATGCACAGAGACTCATGACACGCTCCCAGGGAGAACGAATGCTGTGTGCTGAAGTGTGCTCAGCATCGCAATATAGACGCTCTGACAAACTTCCATCATCTTCAAGGGCAGCAAAGTCATTAGATGTATAGAGGGATGAATAGCTCATCTCCTGGGATCAGCCTGTGGTAATTACCTCAGCGGTTTGCCGACTATACTCTCAGCGCTCAGTCCAGACGTATGAATGTATATAATTTTGTCTGAGAATAGATATTAAAAGTGATCTGTGTAAATTCTGCCACATGAGAGGCACAGACTTGCAGAAATAATAATTGATTTCCAACAGGTCAGTGTGTCTGCCTATTATTGGTCTGTCAGGCGGACGAAAGGCTCACGTGATTGGTGAGTTGTTGTGTTGCTGTTGGGTTGGTGAAAAAAAAAAAAAAAAATATATATATATAAAAAAAAACAATATTATTTAAACAAATAATGAATGTCTTTATGCATGTGCTTTAACTTTATATTATTTTTAAATTATCTATTAAGCATCATTTTTATTTCTTTTTTTTCTGTTAAATTATCTTGTTTTTCTACAAAATCTAATTACGCTATTAAAATGGTGAACTGCTTCACTTGAACTTCTTTGACTAATAATATCAACATCAGACCTGTCATTATTTTTTTTTTTGCTTTAGCTTAATTTTCTCCAACTCCTACATATATTTTTGAACCAGATTGATGGATGCATTTTTCAACTTTGCTAAATTTCTCTAATAGTCCTTACCTTTGTATTTAATGGTTATTATGGTTATAAATAAAAGTCTAAAGGCTGAGGCAAGACGGCACATAATGGCAGTTCTATTTTCTCAGATTATTTCAGATAAAAGTGTTCTTATAGTGTTTCTGGTGGTCTTTTCACAGACACTTTGGGAGCTATTATGAACATCTCCAGCAAGCGCAAGTGGGATCAAAATAGCGGCCATTTCTCATAATAAGAGAGCTGGGGTCAGTCGCGAGGGGCTCTCTCTGTTCAGTACATTCTTTCTGAGCTGTTTCTGATTGAAAAGAATATTCCGGTTTCAATACAAGTTAAGCTCTATTGACAGCATCTGTGAAATGCTGTCGATAATAATTTTTACGCATCCCTCAGTTTCTCTGTGTTTACTGGAATGCACTTATATTTGAAGTCTGTTGAAGTTCTGTCTCCTTGCATGAGAATTTACCATCTTCACAGTCATGACAGGAGTTGTGAATTGAATCTTAATTGGCGTAAACAAGATTAGTAAGTGACCTTACAACAATAGTCTCATAGTAACATGTTTATTTATAGTGACTATACCATATAAATGGTCGGTTTTGTGATGCTTTAACATTTTGCCTCAGATTTTAGTTGCAAGTGCATTACTGTACACATGCATTTGTTTGTTTGGTAATTAAAAGTACAGTATTAAAGCACGTACAGTATGTACACAGTCAGTCCCTTGTAAAGTGGGTCCATTTGTTTTCTCAAGCTGAGGCACAAGCCAGTTTCTGTCTACATTGACAGCAGTCTGTCCATAGAGCTTAAGTTGTCCTGAATGGGGAACATTATTGGATACATTGGCAGCAACAGACAGGCTAGTGCTTCCACAGTCCTGTAACTGTCAATGCAGATCACCCAACAACATTCATTATGACAGAGGTGTTGTTTGTCACGAGTGCTGGAGGTATAACCTGCCGTGAGTGGTTATGACAGGCCACATGCCATGCTTATGTCATGTTTGTATTTATTGTGGAAGCTGTCATTTTAGGAGATGACAGCTAAAAGAGTACACTATCCTGCTGTGCTCTATAAATCAGATACTTGTTGCAAAGGTCACCGCGGTGGATGTGAAGGTGTAAACGGGAGGATTGAGCACTCCAAATCTTAGCGGTTTCTTAGATGGTTACCTGTGGAGTGACACTTCAATGGTGTGCAGTGACCGCCACATATCCGTGTGTAGTATTTCATCTAGATGATACAGTGTTTTCAAGCCATTTTACCTTCCTAATGTAACATTTCTGAGTGAAACAGGAAAGTTAGTGATTTTGGACTTTGGGCTGTATAAAAGTGGTGTTAGTTTGGCAGATCGATTCTGAACTGTAAAATGTGTGTGCATTTGATTTGATTATTATCTGACATGTGGATGTATAATAGGTATTTCTGTGTTTTTTTTAGCTGTTGCATTGCTGGCAATATAGGCTTATTATGGGAAAACATTTTCCATATCATTTGTTGTGTGTCCAATAATACAGTATTTTGGCCCAAATTCATTAGTCACTAGGGAGAAGCCAGCCAAATTAGACCGATGCCAGCATGAACAGGTTGCTGGATATCCTCTCATCCTACGCAAAGTAAAAATAAAATATGACCCAGACTAGAATAAATATTAATATAGAGCATGCAGCCATCGAAAGCAACTCGTGTTGATATTTTTGATGTGATATTGTTGGGTCTGTGGCTAAATTGATTAATGATAGCTTGATATATGGATTTATTGATTGGTCATTGATGAATGGATGGATGGATGGAACAGTATCTTATTGAGCCTGCAATTTATGATGGATACACGATTGATTGATTGAATGAATGGATGAATGTTAGATTGATGGGTTGATTAAGAAGGTTTATTTATGGATGGATGGATGGATGGATGGAAGAGCAGTAAATTATTGCGTCAATGCAATTTTTGATGGATGAATGATAGATTGGTGGATAGATTTGTGGGTGGATGGATTTATAATACTTTAGATTGGTAGTTGGATGGATGGAGCAGTGTATTGTTGGGCCTAAGCAATTTATGAATGGATTATAGATTGATAGATTGGATGGATGATAGATTGATAGATGGATGGAGTAGTAGATTGTTGGGCCGGTATGGTTTGTGACGGATGGATGGGTGGGTGATAGACTGATAGATTGCATGGATAGATGGAGCAGTATAGTATTGGGCCTGAATAATTCATGATGGATGGATGTGTAATAACCCCATAGATTAATTGATTGATGATAGACTGATGGAGTGAGCAGTGTATTGGGCCTATGCAGTCTAGGATGTATGGATGAATAGATAGCTGGATAGACAGATGGATAGTTTGTAAATTTGTCGAGTCTTTGGTGTCCAGAGTAAAATCTGCCCTGTAAAACAGACTAGTTCAGAAGTGCTGCTGTATTTCACATCAACAGGCTTGTATTTCCACAAATCACAACTCCTGAGTAGCAATTACAAGGAATGTCCTCTTTCTAAAAGTAATTTCCCACTCCAAATGTCGCACTCCACCAGTATCCTACCCATCAGTCCGAGCGCCTGTGGCACAATCAAACAGACGCCTTTGTCATGTCTCTGTTTGTATTTGAGGGTTTTTTTCAGTCTGCTGAGGGACCGGGTTTGTAATTGCTTCTTTAGAACAGGGGGAGAAAAATAAATAATCCTGTCTCAAAGGTAATTTTTCCACACACTTTCTGTACTAAGCCTGATTCATTTCCACTCCGGGCCATTTATTTGACTGCCATAATATAGAAAGCCACGGAGTCCAACCTGTCGTAATGAACAGGAAATGCCTCCATTACCCCAGATCACGGGCGTAAAGCTCAGTGGGACTATACACGAGCGGAGATGAGCTGACAGATGTGCCGTGTTCCTATGCAGAGAGTCACACAGGAAAACATAGAGAGTGAGCGATGATAGTCGCGAGCGGCATTTGATCAACTTCAGCTGCTTTCGTTTAAGCAAAGGAGCTCCCGATCACAAACCCAATGGAAACTGCGTTTGGGCAAAGCGTTGGTGCCAAAGTGCACACTCTGTTGTTAAAGGTAGATTAAGAAAAGTAGGATCTGTCTCATTGAGTGACATGGAGATAATGGTCTCACTGGTGTGAAGTGACTGGGTTTTAAGATGCTTTAAGTCTAAGACTTTAGAGCACAAATTGAGATGAAATTAATGGTTCACTGACTGTGTACCAGGGAGCAAATGCACTGCCATATCATTCTAGCTACTAAATGCCTTCTATAAATCATCTGCTCAAGTTGTAATTTTGCACGTCTGCTGGTTTTAAAGGGTCACTTTTTATACTTGCATAATTCTAATGCAGAAGCACATTAGTGAAATGCATTAAAGTGCATTATAATTTCTAATGTAAAACTGTAAGGACCTTTAAAAGGCATTTGTTGTGTTCTTCACATGCTGTGCACGCTATTATATGCATTTTCTCTCTAGATGACATCAATTCTTTAATTCATGGTGCCATGTCCTGAAATCCAGTGTTTCTCTCACCAAACTTTTATTTCTGTGCTGACTTAAAATACAGCATGTTAGGTTTGCGGGGCAGTCATGGCCTAATGGATTTGGACTTGTAACCCCAAGGTCGTGGGTTGGAGTCACAGGTCCGGCAGGGATTGTGGGTGGGGGGAGTGAATAACCAGCGCTCTCTCTACCTTCAATACCATGACTGAGGTGAGACCCTTGAGCACTGTTCCCCCAACTGCTCCCCAGGCACCGCAGCAATAGCTGCCCACTTCTCTGGGTGTGTGTTCACGGTGTGTGTGTGTGTGTGGTTGTTCACTTCTCACTGCGGTGTGTGTGCACTTGGATGGGTTAAATGCAGAGCACAAATTCCTAGTATGGGAAACCATACCTGGCCACATGTTACGTCCTTTCCTAATGTCACAATGATTTTGAAAAGGCGTTTGTGTGGGTGTTTGTGGCACAAAAAAATGACAAATGTTGTCTGAACTATTGTGTTGATCTATTGTGTTTATTTTATTCATATTAATTGTTACTTTTAAATAACAAGGTCACATTAAATTGATAAAAACGCCAGTAAAGGTATTTCTAAAGATAAAAAATAAATAAATAAATAAATAAATAAAAATCTGTTCTTTGGAACTTTCTATACTGCAAAAACTCCTGAAAAAAATAAATGCACGCATTTTCAACATGATTTCTGAAGGATCATGTGACACTGAAGACTAGAGAAATGTTGCTGAAAATCTAGCTTTGCATCATAGGAATAAATATATTTTAAAATACATGTAAATAGAATTTTTATTATATATATATATATATATATATATATAAAATAGAAACCACCCCCCAAACCATAATAGTTATCAAACTTCAAATAAAGTAATTTTCACATACTGTTATTTATAAATACTTTACATAGCAGCCACTATTCTATTCTATTCTATTCTATTCTACTTAAACTGCAAATAAATGAATAACTTTATTTTCACCTAAGAATGCAGTATATGCTGCTGTGCCAGACAGTATTTATAGCGGCTAGTTAATTTGAATCATAACTGATTAGTTTTGATCAGCTGATTCTCAGTCTGAAGCGGGCAGTGTAGTGTGACTGGAGTCGACTGAGGATTGAAATGGAATTTCATGATGGTGGCAGGTGCTCAGAGCGGATGTGTGCTGGTTTAAATCAAAGATAAGTGAGCTTAACATATCATATCCAGACATGTGTCCCTGAGGATTAGAAATGTGTCAAAGCGGGAATATGAGTCCAGTGTCAGATGTCTGAGAAATAAATAAGGACAGTCGACTGCATTCTTGACACATCTTTTTTTTTTATTATTATTATTTTTTTTTAATAGATAAGTATCTTTTTTGTTGCAGTAGGATGTGTCCTTTTTGTTTCTTGCACACATTCATTTTTTATTCATTGTTTTCATTATTTTTTGATGAATAACTCTCTAATTGGCCGGTTATAACCAGCAGTAATCAGCAATGCGTTAAGAATAAAAACCGCACTCATCCACTGGCCCTTAACTACGTCTGATTTTGGCATCTTCTCTTTGTCTCTCCTCAGAACTACAAAGCAGTTCTTGTGGGAATCCAGGAGTTCCTGCCAAGGGAATCCTGAATGGAACAAGCTTCAATGTAGGAGACAGAATCCGGTATCACTGTGTGGCTGGATATACCCTGGACGGCCACGCGCAGCTGACCTGTGTCACCAGCACGTCTAATGTAGCCGTGTGGGATTTTCCTATTCCCATCTGCAGAGGTAAGAAGTGACGGATAAACGCTTTGGCAAAACAGCGCTAAGAAGCTCATTTTCATTTTTCTGGATTCTTGGTTTTTTGAGGATGAGCTGTTTTTATTAAAAGGAGGCGTTTGCTGCTTTTGTAGAGCATCACAGGGCATTAATGCATTTGGACACGCTTAAAATGTCTGAATGTCATTGCATTGGATGATAAAATATCAAAGCAATTGGTTTCTGGAAACAAATGATGCACACGCTTTACTCAGAACTATTTTTTTTTTATAGAAATGACATTTATCCAACTAAGCTATACAGCAAAAACAACAGTTTTTTCGTTACATGCAATATGTTTTTGTCTGAAAATCCTTTACCTAATTTGGTATTACTGGCCAAAAATGACTGTATACACTATGCTTTTGTCAATGTATTTCAATTATCAATGTGTTTTCTCATGCATTTCAATTTCTGAGTGAGAAAAACATTATTTATGTATAATTTTGGCAATATTCGCTCAAAACTGAGCTCACATAAGTGAGGCTTATGATCAATCGGTTCCAAAAAGAAATACATAATGTACTAACTGAACACAAGTAATAGTTTTTATTAAATGAATTTAATTTCAGGTTTGTGAATACCTAATAGACGGCAATAGTCTAGAGCAGGGGTCATCAAACTCAGTCCTGGAGGTCTGATGTCCTAGAGAGTTTTGCTCCAACTTTCCTCAACACACCTGCCTGGAAGTGGAGTATACCTAATAAGACCTTGATTAGCGGCTTCAGGTGTGTTTGATTAGGGTTGGAGCTAAACTCTGCAGGACACTGGCCCACCAGGACTGAGTTTGATGACCCCTGGTCTAGAGTTCTGATTCACAGAAATGAATCAAAACATTCCAGGTTTTTTAAACGCATTTATTTGTACATCTTTTTTGTTTTTTGACTGATACCAAAATCACAATTATATTGGCTTTTTACTCCAGCTCTATAACTAGTTTGTGTTTTGATGATTGGATATGAGGTCATAAGTTCACACAGGTGTTTTGATAGTGGAAATTCACATTAATGAATATGTGACACTATAGTTTGACAGCCACAGAGTATTCAAATACTAATTTGGAACTGCATGTGGTAAGATGAAACCGCATTTGAAGTGTTTTTCTTGCGCTCTCATTCTTTAAAATGGCCCTTGCTGTGGAATGTTGTTATCAAATGCATTGACATCCAGATATTTTAAAGTGTGGCTTAAGTGTCCAAATGCTTCTTGCGGGGCCACAGATCCTTTTGCAAGCAGCATGCTGGCTCAGAAGAATCCGGCTACTTTGATGTACTCTGACTTCGGCTTTGATATATGCGGCTTTTATATTATTCTGTTTTGTTGAATTTCAAATGAATGCTGTTTTTAACTTGTATTGTGCTTAAAATTCTCTCTGCTTCTCATTTGTCTTTCTGGGATTGCTTTAGATATGGTGATTTATGAAGTGTTCTGCAGCGCCTGCTGTAAAATCCTGCAGTTCTTTTGCATTAGTCGTCTTTTGCACGGCGCAATCAAACCTGACTCGCCCCGGCGGGAAACGCCTGCGTGTGAAATACGAAAATATACAGTTAATAATTTAGGTGTTGCTTTAATTATCAGCATGATAAACTTTGAAGTGCACTCAGGTATTGTGCACAGCATTTTACATTTTGGAGTATGACGCGTGATTGAACTGAATAAAGATTAAATATGCTATATCCCCAGGATATGTGAAAAAATGAGTACTGCTGTATCATTTGTGCTTAATGAAAGATGAGCAATGCTCAAAACATATCGATGAAAGGTACTTTTTGGTGTAGAAAAGACCTCATTAAGAACAGCGTTTAAACCAGCAAACATGTTTGATGTATTATAGCCTCTCATCTTCTTATTAGTTTTGCTTCAGTAGCTTCTAGTTAGCTGAATGAAGACAGAAACAGTATTTCTGACTCACCATTTAGGTTATGAAATTCCCTCTAATTGGGTTTGAAGTCTGCAGCGTCAAACTATTTCAACTCTTTGATTTGAGTAAACTCAGAAGTTGCTAACACAGATAACAGTATATTTCCTTCCTGATTGAGTTCTGCGCCGGGTGTCAGTTAACACCTGCTGGTACAGTAGATACTGTAACCAAACCATCTGTGGGCAAAAAAACGTCTTTCTACATTGATGACAATTCAAAGCAATGGTTGAAGGGCAATAACAACTTCAGGTTCAATTGAAGTTGCAGATGAAAGATGGTTGTTGTTTGGTGAGTCATCTGAGCTGATTCAGTGAACAAGTGACTAATTCAGTCGAGTGTTTAGAACTGGTCCTCGAGGGCCACTGTCCTGCAAACACACCTGAACCAGCTAATTAAGCTGTTCGAGATGGTAAGCTACAGGCAGGTGAGGTAGATCAAGGTTGGAGCTAAACTGTGCAGGACAGTTGAGACCAATTACTTCTTTAGACCAATTACTCTGCACCAGATGTTTGGAGGTTTGACCATGGTATACAGAATGGTTTATTAGACATTTTGGGGAGACACAGTGAGCTTGTATAGCAATAATCCTGTAAAATGTAAAATATTCTTGCCTCGTTATTACATTTCTTTTTTGCTTACATGTCACCCTAAGAATGCATTCATATGCAAAATAGTGTCAATATATAGAACAATGATATAGCCAGTTATGACAATGTTTTTACACACATTATGTAAGAGTAAAATGGTATATCAAATCATTCTGTAAAATTTTTATTACATAGCTGAGAATCATCTTTGTACAAAGTTTGGTTAAAAAATAGCCTGGTACCTGAAAATTGATTGGTAAATTAAACGCATGTAAGACTGATATTAAAAAAAGGTGTTTGTGTATTGTGTTCTATTTTATATATGAGACAATATATACAACTTTTGATCCCACTTTATATTAAGTGTACCTAATACCTGTGTACTCCCATAGTAACTAGATGTGTATGTACTGTAGTATGTAACCACCGGTGTGTACACATAGTATCTACAGCTGCAATATTTCTGTAGCTACACACATGTAACACCCCTCAGAATGATGTTTGTAAGTATAAATGTGTAACAGGACATTGGTAACAACACTTTTTGGTAATGAAAGTACAAATGTGTAACAGGACTAGCAGCACTTTTTGGTAAATAATGTGTTACACTTTATATTAAATAGGCAATTGCTATGGATTGAGCATGTAATTACACAGCAGCGGGCAGTAAGTTAGGCTTCACATATAAATTGTGGTTTGTGTCCAGAATGTTACACTTTATATTAAGTGGGCAGTTCTGAGGAGTTACCATGTTTATACATTGCTATTACAGAGGTGCACCAACTCCACCCACTTTACATATCCCTAAACCTACCCAACTACACCCCCTGCTCACCCCTGTTCCAGTTACTCTCATACATACTGCTGTTACAAAATGTAATTCCTGTTACAAGACTTACACACTTGTACTTACAGTACACACACCATTCTGAGGGTTGTTACATGTGTGTAGTTACAGAAATATTACAGCTGTAGATACTATGTAGCAATGTGTGCTTACACTGTGGTTACATACTACACACACATCTAGTTACTATAAGTACACAGGTATTAGGGACACTTAATATACTGTAAAGTGGGGACCAACAGATAAACAATTATCTATAAATATATATTATAATATAAAATATTACAGCACAATATGTACTTTATAAGGAGCCTAGTGCAGTATAGGGTTAAGATGGGCCATGCTGTTCCACACTTGCCCATTATGTACTCTCAGAAATAAAGGTACAAAAGCTGTCACTGGGGCGACACGAATATGTAATACTAAGTACTATTATGTACCTTTAAGGTACCAAAATGGACCATTTAGGTGCAAACATGTACCTTTTCAAAAGGTACCATCCCAGTGACAGCTTTTGTACCTTTATTTTTGAGAGCGTTGGGAATGTTTGTGATGATTATTAATGAAAAAAGCTATTTATTGGTTTTAGTTGGTTCATCCACCTTCTAAAGTCCCCCAGACCAACTAACCATCTTTTAGGCAGGTTTAAGATGCTATTTTCTGCTGGATAGTAGATCCCTTTCATATTCCTAGCATGATTAGCATGCTAGCTTCATCAGAGAGACTAAATGGATGTCTTTTCAGACGTTTAATTAATGTTTTATCAAATGCAGCACATGAAAATTGGTCAGACGTTGATGTGATCCGTCCAAAAGTGATTCTGCATGATTCACAAGAGAGAATAACTACTGCCAGCTCTGTCTTTGAGTTTCATTCAGCGAAACGAAGAACACGTGGCCTTGTTGCTGCAGCCAAATCAGTCAAACCAGGGATGAATCTGTATTACAGAATTTCTGACCCCAGGCTTTTTAGCACATGCTTTTTCATCTTCGGGCAAGGGAAACCGATCTTGTTTGATGAGAATATCTGAGTCTAGAGGCTTGCCCCTACTCACCGCCCCCTCTGGATGTTGTTAAAGCTAACTATACTGCAGGTAAATGCAAAGAAAACAAAGAAATTTTGCTCGAATGAGAGTCAGGTCTTATGCCATGCACGGCTGCTTTGTGTTTATGCCAGCTGGGAAGTAGACCTGTGATAAATGCAGGTCTTGGCGGGTCACGATGCAGCAAGAATATTAGACCTGTTGGCTGTGTGCATTTCAGATAATTCTTGGTTTTCGCTCTAATGCTTCTAACTTCAAAGAATTTCAATAGAACATACCAACCTTGTTTTAATGTAAGAGTGACCATGGGTCTTGGTGACTTGAGTGTGAGTGGGGTTTTTTTTTTTTTTAATGCTTGGTTATGTGAGCATTAGTCAATGCTATAATTTTATAATGGAATCAATAACTTGGAAACAATGGAAACAAGTACGTAGCTTGCAAAGAAACATTCTCAGAACTTTGGGTAATGTTCTGGCAAGGTTTTAAGTTATAAACAAACATTCTTCTATGGTAGTACCTTCTTAAACTAACCCTATTATGTTTTTTTTTCATTACCTTTCGATGCAGTAATACAGCAGTGTAAATCTGAAAGTGCATAAAATTATTGTTTCTCAAACGAAAGAGTTGACTGAATCATTGAAATTAGTGTTTTTAAAATGAATCCCATGTTGTTTCATGTTAGCATATTGCCCGCCCACTTGTTGGTCTGAATGAAAACGCAAATGTATTCTTTGCCACTAGGTGCTGCTTTTTTAGCTGTAAAATAGCAGTTTCCCTGATAATGCTGCACTCACTAAACTGCTTTATCAGGCATTACAGGCATGATGAAATTAAGTGAGACCAATTGGACCAATCACCGCAGATTAGCATCACGCAAATTAGAGGTTTGGAAAAATGAATCATTGAGTGAATCGTTTGGAAGTTGTTGATCAAAGTAAGGTAAAAATAAATGCATATTATAAGACAATGAAATTGTGTTTTTGACGTTGCATGCATATCAGCCTATTGTTGGGGACTCCCAAAACATAAAGCTTTCATTAACTATAATAGGGGCACTTTAAAAAATTAGCACAAAATGTTATTTATTTATTTATTGTTGGTGCATTTTGTTTGGGAAAAATTTATCACACGTTTTTTAAATGTATTATAATGTATATTTAGAGAGGATTTAAAAGTAACATTCCAGTAACGTTTGAAAAATTATAAAATGAAATGCTCCTAATGTTCACATCAGGGTCGGCTAGGGGTGCTAAAACAAGTGAAGTTTTTTTTTTTTTTTAATATCCTTTATTTTTTAATTATCAACAAAGAGGGCTACTATACCCTTTGTTACAAACACTACTTGAATACTTTGAATTTAAATATAAAAAAAGAGAGATTGTCCCACAAAAAAGTAACTATATTTGCTCTCCCGACGCATGATCAATCTTTTCTTTGTGCATCCGTGTTCACATGCATCAGGTACCTGATAGTGACAATTTATCAGTGAACATCTACCATGATGTCAAAAAGACCAAAGCCCTCTGGTGCCCAGGGAAGAAAAAAATAAAAGGGGCAATGACAGAGGTAAAATTATGTAATGAATGATGATGATAATATTCAACTAGATAAGGTTCAAATTTGGAGCAAACTTTATGTTGGCCTAGTCTAGTTCAAAATGTTAAAATGTTTGGAGTTCCAGAGATCTACGTACGATTTTGTAAAAATGTCTTTTTTGTGTAACTTAACACATTTTAATAATATTTTTAGAAAGCTGTTTATTATTTGGATGATTTGTGGCATTTTTAATTTGAATTGGCTAATTTAGTAATGCTTTTTTAATAAATAATTGGGCTTATTAGGATTTTATGTGAAATCGGATTTATAGATGCACATTTCTCAGTGTAATTTGTGGTGATAATGTTAGAAAGGGCTAACAGCGCTGCCATCTACTGAAAATCAAACACCTTTCATTAATAAGGTTAACTGTCAATAATTAAATAACAAATACTGTTACAAATGTAATATTGTTAGTTCAAGTTCTGCCCGCAACTAATACACCCGTATAGGTCGTTTGTACAATGTATTCAATGGTTTTGTAAACATTAGCGAGAACATTAGTGGAACATTCAATGTTATCCTTTTGTAAAGAATGTGAGAATGTTACTTTTGAATGTATATTATAAACTAGTATATTGTTTAATAAATGTTAGACTAAGGGTGCTTTCACACCTGCCTCATTTAGTTCGGTTGAATTGCACTAGAGTTTGTTTTCCTACTTGGTGCGCGAGTGTGCACCAAAAAAAGCGTACCAAGACCTCCTTGAAGAGGTGGTCTCGGTACGCTTTCAAACAAACACTGGAGCGGTTCGTTTGTGGTGAGAACATGATC
>JAUCMS010000084.1:218694-231317 GCA_032357445.1 Enteromius radiatus | reverse complement strand
AGCTACATACCTTCTATGTACATATCAGACAACAATTTCAAATATTCTCTCAATGCATTCTATGGCACCTTTAAAGTTAATTCACAGTTTTCTATTGCAAATTGTGACATTTTTGCCATTATATTGTAAATACCATCATTCTGACAAGAACTGAAAGTCTTTCTAGAAAGTTCTTAAGAGCTTGGAAGTCATAATTACTATGTGAAGTGCATTTAAGTGATCATACATGGACATGTCACCAATTTATGTTGCCATGATATAATTTTCCTGCCAACTGGGACTAAGATGAACGGGAAGTACTTTTAGCTCTCTTCAGGTACATTAGGCCCTGTGCGTTCAGAAAGTAATTTAAGACCACAGTTCTCCATCCATCCTCGCTAGCTCATTATGGAGATGAGCACCGACGACCCTTTGCAACTCTCTGAGTCGATGAGACACATGTCTAAATGAAATGATGTCGAGAGGTCGGACTAATTAAAACCGTGTTTTATGTCGGTGTGTGTAAACAAAACAACCACTGCGTGGTTAAATATGGCTAACAGACAGCTGCGCTCGGGCAGACGAGAAGATGACAATTCTCTGGGAGCCCGACAAGTAAACAGCACCAAAGAGCAATACCATTTCAAGAGTTTTCAAATTCCCAGCGTGCCCTGCACAATGAAGTTTAATACAATTACTGCTTCCGTTACAATACAGTAATCCCTGAAGGAAACAGGTGCAGCATCTTTTCTGTCTGCAACCCTGCTGTCACACGTCAGCGTGTTAGTTATTGCTTAAGGCAAGACACTGCAGGTGAATAAGGTACAAATTTAACTTACAGATATTACCGTACTTTCCCCAGTCGATGGAGACAATTGTTTTCTTTCACAGGTTCTGAAATGATATGTTTAAATATGCAAATATGTCATTATCTAATTAAATATGCATTCATTTGCATACAGTTCCAGAACAGAAGTCTGAACGATGGGTGAAGCCAGGTTCTTGTTTTATTTTGTTGGCGTATTCAAGTTGAAAGTTTTCCAGAAGCTCTCATATCATCACTCCATAAATCAGAAGATGCTGTTAGTAGCCAGAAAACAAAAAAACAAAAAAAATATGCATATGCATAAAATGTTATATGAATCAGGCGAATGGTATATGAACAAACATTTCTCTGAATCGGAATATACTGTAGATAGGAATAAAACAGTCAAGTTTAGTTGAAGTGGAGATGTTTATTAAAATACATGTATAAAATCAGGCAAATAATATATGAAGAAACCTCTCTGTATAATTTATCAGAATATAATTATAGTACATTTTATTTATACTGTAGGTACCTTTCTCTGCACTCAAGGACACAGCACAATAACATTACAATCAAAGCAAAGGAAACAAACAAAAAATACAAATATACTAAAACAGATAGATAGATATTAATTAAACCACTTTTTGTGCTACTGAAACTGATTTCTGTCTTGCTGCATAAAAAAAGAAATGATTTAATTTCAATTAGCTGCAAAGGCAACATCTCTGATACTTTTTTTTTTTTTGAAGATTACTTTATATTGTAATTGACATTTTTTTCTTCAGTCAATGAATGGACACTAAATGAAGATTTAAAAGGGATCATTTTGAGAAAGTGGCCTTCAAAGATGTCTAATAATTGAAGTATAACACAATGATGTGTCATTTGGATATTTTCTAGCTAATAGTCTGAAAAAATAGATATTAATAAAGCAAATCAGCCCAAAATTTTCTAAATTGAGTAGTGCTTGGAAAAAAAAAAAAAAAAAACAGAGTGGTTTTGTCTTCTGTCTTAAGGTTTTAGCCACATTTGATGCCTTTAAAATGAATTTAGATCAGTCTTTGCTTTTGACCTTCAGCATCTCCTCCCTCTCTTAGTTCCCTGTATGTCCAACTTCACGGCAGCCATGGGAACCGTCCTGTCTCCGGACTATCCCGAGGGTTACGGCAACAACCTCAACTGCGTCTGGCTGATCATTGCAGAACCAGGCAGCCGCATCCATCTGGCCTTCAACGACTTCGACCTGGAGCCTCCCTACGACTTCCTGACGGTGCGGGACGGGGATCTGGCAGACGCTGTGGTGTTGGGACGCTTCTCTGGGGCAGAAGTGCCTTCGCACCTCACCAGCAACTCCAATATCCTCCAGCTTGAGTTTCAGGCAGACCACTCGATGTCCGGCCGAGGATTCAACATCACGTACAGCAGTGAGTGCTTCTCTTTTAAAATAGAAAAAAAAAATACTTTAAAATACTATTTATTAGTGTTATTGAAAGCAGATTTGCTAGCATACAATACATAATATTTTTTGTTGTATTTGTAATTGTTTTTTTTTTTCCATATTATCACATATATTTTTGGTATTTATATACTTTTACAACTTTTTAATTTTAGTTTCATTTTAGTTGGCTTTTAATATTTCTATATAGCTTTTTGTCATTTGAGTTTTATGTTGGGAATAAATGAAATAGCATTTCAACTTAAACTTTCAGTTACTAAAAGCTGAATAAAAAAACCCCATAAACATGTACATTTTAGTTATTTACCAATGCAACCAATGCATTTTATTTTTTAAATTAAAGTAACTGCATTTTATTTATTTATTTATTTTTTTAAAGTAACTTTATCAGTCATTTTAATTACTGAAAACAATTTTTAATAGGTTTAGTACACAATAAACACACACATACAGTAAGCTAAAACATTTTCTGCATGCAAAGCATCTTCAATCAAATATAATGTTATTTTTGTAAAAAGAACAAAAAACATATATATATATATATATATATATATATATCATATTATTTATAATTATATTATAGCATTTTTATTGTATTTAATGTTTTCATATTTTTTTCATATTTTTATAGCTTAATTAAATAGCATTTCAACTTAAACTTCATTTGAGTTACTAAAAAAAGTAAATTTTAATTTTATTAATTTACCAATGCAACATTTATGCGTTTTATTTTAGTTTATTTACATTTGTTTTGTATTTACTATTTTTTTATTATTATTTAATCATTATTTTATTACTGAAAAATATTTTAATGCTAAGTAGAAATAAATATTTTATATGCAAACATTCATATACTGTACACGCACACACACAGTAGGTTACAGTAAACTAAAAAAGCGTAATGGTTGGCAAAACGAATTAATACTGTCAAAAGTATAGTGTTTGCTAACAATGTTTTTGGCATGTGAAGCGTTGTCTTCAATCAGATTCTGAACAGCTGTCAAGTAGGACATACGAAAGGACATATTCTCCTCGATTTAATTCATAAGCCATTTATCCACCAGCATCAAACAACTTAATCCTGTTCGCTGAACATCATACCATTAGCTCTGCCAAAATAATCCTCAAATGCCTGCGCGACAACGTACAGGACCCTAGCGTTTACCCACAATCCTCTGTTTCCAACAGCTTGATATTCCATTATGCATTCGCTGTTTCTTTTCCATTTCATTAAGTAAGTCACGTTGCAAGTAACAAGCTCTCTGCTTTGATGTTATTTGTTCAGCGTTTGGACACAATGAGTGCCCGGATCCCGGAGTGCCTATGAATGCCAAGCGCTTTGGTAATAATTTCCAGCTGGGAAACTCCATATCAGTGGTGTGTGAAGAGGGCTTCATAAAGACGCAAGGCTCGGATACTATTGTGTGTGAACTGGAGGCGGGAAAGGTGATGTGGAGTGGTTTGATCCCCAAATGTGAAGGTAGGTTTGTGTCCTCTAATCTCTTCTGCAGTATAAAGTTATCAAAACTGAGCTCGGGAAACGCTGGCCTTTGAGTAGCCTTTGGGGGTTTTTCGGAAAGATTGTCGAATGATCTAAATTGCATCCCTTGAACTCATAGAAAAATGGTTTAGATCCACTTAGTATCAGAGGTACAAAAATCAGAGGTAAATGGTGAAAAACTTACTCTGGTTAGAAAAATGACTTACCTACTTACTAAAAAAGCAACCAAACCCAGCCTGACTGGTTAGTCTAGTTGGTTTATAATGGGAATAACTGATTTTACCAGGTAAGAGCAAATGACAACTCTTTAAAACAAGCCTGCTAAACTTACACGGTGACCAGCAAAGACAAGCTAGCTAACTTGAGCTGGTTTTACCTATTTTGACAGCATTAAAATTACAGTAAGAAATGGTTGCTGCTTTATGCCTAAGGGTTGAGTAAGTGTAAAATATAAGGGCTTACCAGCAAAAATATGACTGGTAGGTTTGTATTTTGACACAGTCAAGCATTGCCATCTGCTCCTTATTAATTAATGGTGCTATAAGCAGCCATTTTGCTAAATTCTGCCTGTTTGTTTACACAAGTCACACAGACTCTTTTTAACATTCGGCTCCACAAAGACACAAAGTCAAATTTTCAAAAAGCCCCTCAAATGTTTGCCTCTTATCTCTGCTGAAAAGAAACAGCATATGCTGGTTATGTATGATTTGATGCTGGTTTATGCATCAAAAACATACCTAACCAGCATATGCTGTTTTTTTTTTCAGCAGGGTTTGTGTAACATAGATGGTAAGGTTAGCATTTAGCACTTAGCTTTCTCAGTATTAAAACATCCTTTCAAAATTGATTATGAGAAATGTGACCCCTGGACCACAAAACCAGTCATAAGGTTAAATTTTACAAAACTGAGATGTATACATCATATGGAAGCTCAACAAATAAGCTTTCTGTTGATATATGGTTTGTTAGGATTGGACAATATTTGGCCGAGATGCATCTATTTGAAAATACTGAGCAAATCTTTAACCTTTAAAGTTATCCAAATTAAGCTTTCTTAATGCCTATTACTAATCAAAAATGACATGTTTACAATAGGAATTTTACAAAAAATCTTCATGGAACATGATCTTTACTTAATTTCCTAATGATTTTTGGCATAAAAGAAAAATCTATAATTTTGACCCATACAAATGTATTTTTGGCTATGGCTACAAATATACCCCATCGACTTAAGACTGGTTTTGTGGTCCAGGGTCACAAATGAGAGTATGATTTACCTCTCAAATGTGAATTATTATCTACTGTCATAGAGATAAGCTAACAACTAACTAACTTTCTTTTTGCTAACAAATATTAAGTCCTTTTGGGTTTTTTTTTTGCAAAACTGAATATGTGAATTGACTGACATGCAGAAAGCGATAAAAAAAAAGTGTGATTTGCCCCCCCTGGCTCTTTTTCTGCTGTTTACAAACACCAGTTTGATTTCTCAAAACGCTTATTTTAGTGAAATCTGTCAGGTCGCAGGAGCGTTTTGTGCGTCTTATTAAAAAATGGCTTGCAGCGCCTTTAAATCAAGAGTTTTTTAATCTCCAAAGGTATTCAGAGACACTGTGCTGCAACAGCAGCTGATAAAAAGCAGTTTCTTTGTTGAATAGAAGTGTACTAATAAACATTCTGCTGGCATGTGTATAAAATGTTTCCGGCAGCGCCCTGCGGAGGCCATTTCACCGCTCCGGTGGGAGTCATTCTGTCCCCGGGGTGGCCCGGCTACTACAAAGACTCCCTGAGCTGTGAGTGGGTCATCGAGGCCGAGGTGGGACGCTCCATCAAGATAAGCTTTGACAGGTCTGTTGGAAAGCTCTGAGAATAGCAACACACTGAGGTATTATTTGGATTCATGTCTGGAGGCATCAGCTCTCCAAGGCGACAAATCATTTCGGCACATATCAGGGTTAGAAAAAGCCGAAGTAGCAATATATTCATAGCCATCTTCATCCGGGGTCCTTTGGGTGTGAAGGCCGTGTGGGTTTTTATAAAGTCTCAGTGTAACAGTCTGCCGAGTTAATAAAGTATAATGTCAAATGTAATTGAATCGTAAGCCTCAGCTGATCGCGGCAAAGTTCACATGTAGAAATGTCTGAAGGATGCTATTGCTGCCGAGTAATGTTTATCATAGCGCGCACAGACCGAGAGCGCAAGAGGGACGGTCACCATTAGTGTCTATATAAATGATTACATAGTGTTATGTCGACGGGCTTGATCCATACGCACACTGTTTGCTGTATAAATCTGTCGCTGAGAGTGGTGCCCATCGTGGCCGTCTGAGAAAGGGAAGTGGAATTAATCTGTATCTTGTTACAAATGGCTGACTTTATTTCATTAGCACTGCAATGCTTCCCAAGAGCAGGGCATTGAAATAGCGTCAGATCTGAAGTTTGATCTAGCAGACTCCTGGGAGTGGACGCCTCGAGATGTATCACAAAAGCAGATGACTCGACTGGTCGAGCAGACATTGTGATTTTATTTCCTCTGCTTTTCACTGAAATCATTTGAATTCTGTCATCGTTTGAGCACCCTCGTGTACAGCAATCCTGTAGGACTTCCTTCTGTAAAACACATAAAGAGATATTGGGATAAATGCGCTGGCTGCTCTTTTCTGTGAAATTAATGAGAATGTGGACCAAAAGGAAAACATTCAATAAAGGAATAGTTCACCCAATTTACTGTAAAATCTGTATGAATTTATTCGTTCAGCCGAACACAAAGGAAGATATTTTGTAACCAGGCTGTTTTGGGTCACAATTGACTTGAAAAAAATTCCATGGAAGTTGATGGTGATCCAAAACAAAATATCTTACTTTGTGTTCGGCTGAGTTTGACTGGTTTGAAACTATTTGAGGGGGAGTAAATGATGACAGAATCTTCATTTTTAGCTGAACTATTCCTTTAAAGATATCAAAAAGTAGTGTACTGTAAGTGGCTGGTTCATTACACTGCAAAAAATGCTTTCTAAGACTGGATTTATTGTCTAAAAATTCTGAAATCAAGAAGAATTTTCTAGACAAGAAAAATATTGTCTTGTTTTTAGAAAAACAAGCTAAAATTAAGTGACTTTTTGCTTAGAACAAGCAAAATAATGTGCCAATGGGGTAAGAATAATATTCAAAATATTCCAACAGAAAACAAGATTATTTTTCTTACCCCATTGGCAGATTATTTTGCCTCTTTCAAGTAAAAACTCACTTAATTTTAGCTTGTTTTTCTGAAAACACGACAGTAATTTTTTTCTTGCCTAGAAAATCCTTCTTGATTTGAGACTTTTTAGATATTTTGGCTTGAAACAAGACAAAAAATCTAGTCTTAGAAAGCATTTTTTGCAGCGTATATTAAGGCTTCCTAAGTCATATGATTTATTTAAAACCAGAAAGAAATTCATTATTTAATTGATCCACGAACTGTAGCTTGCAGATCTTATTATAAGATGCAAAATGCCAGATTTGAAGACTTATGTAAACAACATAAGTTTTGGCCTTTTTCAAGTATATAGACTAAAATTGAATTAGAGCCTTTTATCCTCTTTACATATTTAATGTACAGTATGCAAATATACAATAAAATGTTATTTACTGAAACTTCTCTTCTTCACAACTCAGAATTGATCTGTCTATCTATCTCAGAATAATAGCATATAACATGATTTTAAAGGACTTGTCTTACTGTACGAGCGACGTACATGATGTATACTAATCAAAATGATAATTTTACGGTGCTTTTTATGTAACTTTTGGAGCCCCTGATTATTGTAATATATGCTTTCACTGTTTGTGAGCGAGAAACTAGGTTGTTATGTAAAAGGTGTTATTTTACTGAAGACAGAAAGCAACACGAGCGTGAGTAATTGACCATATTTTCATTATTAGCTCAACTATTCCATTAAAGCAAGCTCACTGCAGCAGATCTGTGTTTATTCGCACATCACAAAGCGGTTTGATCCCATCAATAAACAGCAGCGTGAACACTGGCTGCGCCTGTGACTTCTCATTAAAAGAGGCGGTCAATGAGGAACAGTTGGGCAGCCATGGGTAATGAGCTGTGTGTGCGTTTGTGTGTGTGGATGGAAACACATTTCACGTTGTAATATTTATTATCTGTTTTCTTTGATCTGTTTTTTTTTTTTTTCCCGCCAGGTTCCAGACAGAACTCAATTATGACTTTCTAGAGGTTCACGATGGGCCTAATCTCCTCTCTCCCCTAATCGCCTCTCTAAATGGCACCCAAGTCCCTCAGTTCCTGTTCAGCAGCGGCAACTTCCTGTATCTTCTCTTCACCACCGATAACAGTCGCTCTAACAGTGGCTTTAAGCTCTTTTATGAAAGTGAGTCAGCCGTCTTTATAGACCGGGTGCCTTTTGCCTGAGAAATGATATTTCAAGCTGAATTGTATCTATCTCTCTACACAAGCAAACAGCTTGAGGATTTCTCTTTGTAGTATTCTGTCTCACTCTCTCTATTTCTTGCCTATTCTGTCTTCCCCTTTTCTTATTCGGTGTGCTTTTTATAGGCAAAAAACTGCATTCATATTGCCTAATCGTTTCAGCACAGCATCATGTAATGCAAATGAAATCTTTAATTTGATAGCGATACCAAAGTAAGCAAGTAACATTAACAAATAAAATAATAATAAATGCAATGTGCGATGCAATAAAATAAAATGTCATTTTAGATAAGCTTACATAGCTTTTTCTTCCTCTGAAACTAAATAAAAATTGACTAAACCTTTTAACTGTGCCTTTAAATGACATAAAATAATCTCATTTCGCGTTTGCTTTGCTTCAGGCGTCACTTTGGACACTCACTCGTGTTTGGACCCCGGCGTGCCAGTAAATGGGATACGTTACGGGCAGGACTTGGCCATCGGCTCGGTGGTGTGGTTTGGCTGCGAGCCTGGATACAGACTGAGCCACGAGGAGCAGTTGGTCTGTGAGAAGAACCACTGGTGGAGCCACCCTCTGCCGACATGTGACGGTAAGCTGTCATCTCAATTACACGTCTCACTTAGACTAATTAACGCTGCTCATTTAAACGCTTCTTTGATTTCTACATTCACCACAATTTCAAGAATAATCAGTAGCATTTTAATTGGAGTCTGGCTGTATATGCATATAATAATTCTTCATCACATTCAATTCAGACTGCAAGCATACATCATATCGAAAATGCAGTTTCTCTGACAGCAGGACACTTCCGTTCCGGATAAACCCAGTTGTTAGTTCACCACAAAAGGAAAATTCGATCGCTAATTATTTACCTTGATGCCATTCCAAACCCGTAAGACCTTCGTTCATGTTCAGAACACAAATGAAGATATTTTTGATGATATCAGAGAGCCACCTGTCCCTCCATAGACAGCAATGCAACTGATATGATTCCAGGTCCAGAAACGTAGTAAAAACACAGTCCATGTGACATCAGTGGCTCAACTTCAGATTTGCAACCCAATGCATATGCAAGTTTATGTTTATGTCTGGGGGAAGCACACGCAAAACTTAATCTGCAGTTGTTTACGACTAGTGGAGAGCATATGCACGCATTGTTATGCTCTCTAAAATGGCGTAAGACGCAAGCCAGGTGAGAAGAATGGTTGAGTAATTGTTGTTGGAGGAAAAAGTATTCTAGTGTCGCAAAACTGAAGATTTGGAGCGGCATGAAGAGTAATTAATGACAGAATTTTCATTTTTGTGAACTAACCTTTTAAATCAGTGTAATTGCTGACTGGTTACTTGGATAACAGTGTATATTATAGATATGCACAATAGGTATGTTGCCAAAGTTTTGTTCAGTTTGATTACGGTACTTAGGACTGTTATTTTCAAAAGAATGAATAACAGAGCCATTAAAGAACTGAAATCTTAATGATTCACTTCCCTATGCGCTATAGCGTGTTACTGCATATTCTATTCTTAAAATTTAGTCTTTTTTATGAACAGCTGTGGCACAATGAGAGCCGAAAAAAGACTTGGTCTATTCAGTCGGATGCCAATTTTAGCATAAGTGTGAATTTTAAACCAGAAGAATTAATTAGAAATGTTTGGTTTGCTACCAGACTTCCGACCGATGCTCTGGACTCTCTGTCAAAACATCTGCTACTTGTTTTTTTTTTGCTAAAACTCTCTTCAACTGCTCTCCGCAGCCTGTTTTGCTTGTGCAATGTGACGTTTCTGAATGACACAAGAAGTTCGGTGAAATAAAATGCAGAACTGTGATTTTATCTGTCACGAATTGATTGGTTCAGAAGCACTCTCTACCAGAATGTAGCTATTTGATTGTAGGAGCAAGATGTTGTAGATGAACCATTTTTATTTGCAACAACAACGTTATCAAGAAAGTAAACAGGGTCCTTTTTGTTGACTTTAACCTTCCGGTAAAAATGTTCTTATTTCCAAAAGGGCACTCCTAGCAGGTCTGGCCCATTTGGCGTATTCAATTTTAATGACTTCATGTCATTCTGAATTAACTGAATATGGTGGAAATATTTCGGGTACTTCACGGCGCCGGAGGGAAGAAAGAAAGAGATTTAGGCAGATGTTGAGCCCGGGGCGCTAGACTCTTTTATCGTCTCACGGGGAGTGACGCTGACATTCATTATCATTAAAGGTGAAGTCGCTGAGGAAATCTGCCTTCAGTCCTTGAATTCTGAAGTTCAGGTCTTAGTTTGGACATCTCAAGAAGCACTGTCAATGACTGCATCCCAGTTTGCGTACTGTGGCTCTGTTCCAAGATTTTGTGGCATTTTAAGGCATAATACGTTTAAAAAAAGAAAGAGTAGATACATTATGCAGCCTAGCCCTTTAGAATTGGTTGAAAACTATGGCAGAATTAATTTTTGCTATCCTTCTTGAAGAATAAATCATTGTAGGCTTGGTTATACTGGAAAGTTAACATATTGATAATAAACACTGATCCGATATTAGGATCAGATATCGGCCTCGATATTGAAAAAATAGCTGTTTTTTTTTCCTCTTTTTTTCTTCCTCCGTCGCAGCGAGGTACTGTAAATATAGGTCTCGGCGTCGCAGCAGATCCTACCTCATTCACTAGCAGCACGTATGTCTCAAACTGGAACAGTTGGAGCATAAGCAACATGGAGTGAGCCCGCTTAATTCGCGCCGCAGGATGTCTAATCGCTTCTTTGCATTGACTTAACATGTAGATCACTTGCGCTTAACGCTTCATTCGCGTCTGGTGTGAACACAGCAAAGAGTAGGCTGTGTGGAGATACTTCATGGTATCGGATCGGTATCGGTTATACAAAGCCCAGGCATCAGTATCGGGACTCAAAAAGATGGATCGGTGCATCCCTATTTATTTAGGTAGCTTATAAGCAGTGTGCTTTGTTAGTATAGCAATACCAACTGAGAGTCAACAATTCCTTGCACTTTGACTGCATATACTGTACATACCTACAGTGTGAGATTTCTGCATCATGCAGGTCTACGTCTCTCGGTGAACGTAATAGTACAAAATAAAAATAATAGCGAACGCATCAGTGTTTTGCAGATAAATCGAAAGGATGCCATTTGCTATCTAAAGCGTTTCCATTTAAGCACTTAAAATGTTTGAAAATGTTAGCTCAGTTTCAAATGATTTTCTGTTCCATTTCATGGTGTTATCTCTGGCTGTTACTAGTTTTCAGTCAAGTCGTAGCATGGGACTAAAATGTATTTCTTTGGTTTGGCCATTACTCAAGATCTATATTTGCCCCAATCGATAGCTTAAGCCCTGCTGAGATAATGCCACCAGCCTATTTCAGCTTTTGGTTTAGTAGAAGACACTATGATAAGGTTTCTTGAGACACCTCGAGTCGCTTTTCAATTGTGTTCAGAAACACGATTAGAGATGAGCCACGGCTTTCAGATTCTTTGATTGCACGCTTGCGTCACCGAGAGTTTATCTGTGCATGTGAATTTTTGGGATTGTTTGCCCATCCGCAGTGTCTCTTTAACATTCCTTGGCAAAATCTAGCTTCGTTAATGTTTTAAATGTATTTGTTTTGCACACAAAATCTGAAATATTTTGTAAAATGGAATGTGATGAACATGAAGTACTTACGTTGTTTATGCATCAATCACGCATTTGGCAGACACGTTTTGTCCTAAATTAGTTGATGCGTTCCCAGTTTTGTTTGTTTATTTCATTTTTCATCTGCAGTCTGCACAAATTTCATGGAAATTGCCACATTCATTTCAATGCACCAACGCACCATTTTACAAAAAGCCAAACAAAGCGGAATTATTTTCTATTGTACATCATTTGTAAAAACCGTTCTTACATAAATTGCTGTATTCAGTTTAGTGTGAGAATTTATATGAACATTGGGCCATTCCAAAAAACAAATGTCTGTGCAAATTGTTCAGAAAACCTCTCCTTACCTAAATTGTGATGTGATGAAACCATTCTTACCTACAATTGCAGTCATTTTAGATAAATATGTTATTGTGCTCTTGGCTTTACAAATAGTTTATGCAAAATTATTTATGCATAATTTATAGATCTGGCAGACACTTAAGTATTTTTAAATGGGTTAATGCAGCGGTTCCCAATCCTGCTCCTCGCGCACCCCCGCTCTGCACATTTCGTATGTTTCTCTTGTCGCTTCAGACGTTTGTTCTATTCAAATGTATGTGCCCTGTGAAGTAGACATTACGGGATATTCAGCCATGATTCCAATTCAAAGCAAACTTATACGTTTCGTTCAAGGTGCATTTAAGTGTGCGACACGTAATGTAAATCATACTCACTTATTTACAGCGCAAATCCGTGAATGAATGTTCCGAAGTGAAGTAAACTTTAACTGATTTCCCCTGCTCAGGGAGAAGGGAG
>JAUCMS010000084.1:205792-216776 GCA_032357445.1 Enteromius radiatus | reverse complement strand
GTTATGTCCATGTACTGAACTCTTATTATTCAACCATGACAAGGTACATTCAGTTTTCCATTCTATGGCACCTTTAACGTTAGTTAATCCAATAGTCAACATGAACTAAAATGAACAAAGCATCTGTTCAGCATAAATTAATCTTTGTTGATGTTAACTTATTCATATACTAATTTGTTTGTTAATGCATTAGTTAACACGAACAACTCCAGTTTTCAGGATTACTTATCGCTTTGTTTATGTTAACTTACACATTTATTAACGCATCTCTATATATTTCACAGATTAATTAGTTAATGTTATGGTTAATGCATTAGATAACATGAACTAAAAATGAACTATGCCTGTAAGTTTGTTTAATAATCTTTATTTAATTATACTATATACAGTATATATACAGTATGTTTATGCAGCAGCTAACGCACAGAATGGAAAAACAATAACTCCCCATTTGGGCTAATTTTAAACTTGCAAACCATCTAAACATCAACACATTAGTTTGTAGACTGTTTATTAACATTACCATTAGCAAAGTAATACTAAGGGAACTTTATCACAAAGTATTCACTACATTAACCAACATTTAACTGACATTTGTGGACTGTTTATTAACTAAATGCTTATAAGATAATTTATGCATTAACTAACATTATTTAATACAACCGTTTTGAAAAGTGTTTACGAAATAGATCAACTGTAATGCATTTATGCATTTTTTTTCCTGGTGTTAAGGAAAAATGTGAATAATTTTCTCATTTCACTAAGCGTCAAAAAAGTCATAAAGAGAGCAGAACTTTATGTTTGGACTAAACTGGTTTCTTTAAGGTCAGCCTGAAGCATTGTTAGAGGACAAGCCGTTCTGAAAGAAAGCATCTGCGATATACACGATTTTATGTAAATTGTTGCATTCAGCATGATGCCGCAGCTTACGAACAGAGCCGGCTATTCTGAGCAAAGCAAATTGAATTTTTCTGTAAATCATTTACTAACCATTCTTACTTAAATTGACGCAATCAGTTTAGTGTGGAAAGTTGGATAAACATTGATCCTCACAATTTTCTGTGCAGGTTGTTTGTGAAACCCAAAAGAGTAATTGTTGCATTTATGTTTTGCTTTTTTAGTCGGTTGACTGAAGTGTTTCAAACAGACAAATTTGTGTGCAAAGTTGCGAGTTGATCATTTGTGTTACAGATGGTGCTAAAGGTAATCAGTTGGCAATAGCTCGAGCTTCATCTCAGTGGCTTATTGAAAGTCTGAGACTCATCAGTGTAGCCGGCAGTCTTCTTGTCAGGCTTTAGCAGTGAACTGCTGGCTGATATTAGAGCTGGCTTTGGGCTGCATTTTTCATTAGTCACAGATCCCCACTGGATCATCCTGCTGCGCTGCACGGTCACCACCAGATACCCACCGGGCACTGGGTTAAACTGGGCTGCCGTCTAATGGAATTAGCTGATCCACCTTTTGACGTAAAAGTGGAAAAGAAACCTATTTGACAGCTAAATATGAGCCAATATTTTAAAGCAGTTGCACCAATTACTCGTATAACTTTTGTTAACGCTTAAAGCCTTTAAGTAAAATGCATTATAAAAGTACATTTAGCAGTAGTTTTAATGTGCAAATTAAAGCTTTGCAATGCACCTTATTCAGTAATCTCATGAATAATTCGATCCACGGTTGTAATGCATTATATTGTTACACACACATAGAAAGTGTAATGCATTTAAAGTTTAAATGCATTACACTTTCTATGTGTGTGTAACAATATAATAAAATGTCATGCGTTTAAATTTTAAACGCATTACTAAAAACATTATCAAATATTATAAATCATTTTTCCTTTGGTTAGAATTTTTTATGAAATTGCATAACGCATTACAATGTGCATTAGGAATACCTTTTATAATGCATTACACATAAAGACTTAGCAAGCAATAACAGGCTTTAAAGGAATAGTTCACCTAAAAATAAAAAGTTTTCAATCCTGTGTGTGTGTGTGTGTGTGTGTTTTCCCAGGACTATTGAAAATAATTATTACACAGCTAATTTTGCATTCAACTAATCTCCAAGTTCTTTTGTTGGGGGGACTTTTATTACTTCAAATAAGTGAATTTAGATGTAGAATGTACAGTAAAATACAAAAAGTGTGTTTAAATGAAAGCGCAAACAGAAAATATGCAGATAAAATGCTAAATATTAACAAAACCATAACAGTGTGAGACTACAATAACACTGGTTACAGGGAAAAACAGCCTTCCAGTTGGACTGATTTTTAATTTTTGGCTGAACCATTTCTTTTAGGTCAGTGTGGTGCATTGTTAGAGGACATGCCGTTCTGATAGAAAGCCAAGTTGTGAGAAGAGCCCATAGGGTTTGGCTCATGTTTACCGAGACATCATATACATTAATTAAGGGCTGAGTTATGAATACCCATACAATTATCCAGAAGCCAAGTTCCTGTATTAGCCTAATATATATTCCCCAAAGAAAACTGCGCTTGACCTTTTTCTGGTTCTGAATATTGATGGGATTGACACAAGCAGACATGCATAATGTGAAAAAATATCAGCCATGAAACTGCAGACAAAAGCTTTGCGCCATTAACATTCCAGCATTAATGCTGAAAGTTCACAGACGAGAACTGATATCTTTAAGTAATATGAAATCTATTCAATTTTCTGTACGGCCGCAGACTGAGGTAAAAGTATTCATATGCTTAACGCATCGTGTTTCTAAATAGATTGGACTATTTGATATTAGAGCTCAGAGGAAGCAAAAGTGACAAACAAGCAATTCACGTCAGTGCCATCGACCATCAAACATCTGAACTCGTTGCTCCTCGGCACCGAGCGCCAGGATCTAATTGAAACCGCAGCTGCGGTCGTGCACTAACCGTTTCTGCATACCATTTACATATGTGGAAATGATTCACATTGTTCCTATCGTAGCTCTAATTGATTGTTTGAGTGTTTGCAGATAACCCAGGGTAAATGTTGGCTCTCTGTTTACTCTGTGAATCATGATGTGATGTCAAACGAGACGGTGGTTGAATATCACAGCTGAAGTGCCACGCTAAAATAAAGCAAAAAGAAGACCCGGGTGTCTTTTATCGGGAATAAATGAAAAAATATTTTAATAACAATTACTGTAACAATTCCTCTGTCAAATACTTGACAGTGGTTTAAATATTTGCATAACCTACAATTATTAGCACTCCTCAGACGAAGATGACTTGAAAATGGATGTTAGCATTTTGCTAAGCTAATAGTGGTTTAAGCTGGTTCTTATGCTGTTTTTTTAAAGCAGAACAAACACAAACTACTCACAAATGGATATAACTGTTTTTGCTGTTGTTTTGTTAAAGTGTTTTTAATCAGTACTTTATTTTCTGAGTCTAGCCTACTTACTGTCCAAAAATGCTTATTTGCTGAACATTTAGTTTCGATAGTTCTGGAGAAATGGAGCCTTTCATTACTTGCTTAGCAATGGATCCTCTGTAGTGAATGGGTGCCGTCAGACGGAAATTTCAAACATCTGATAAAAACATCACAATAATCTACAAGTAAACCACACCACTCCAGTGCATCAGTTAACATCCTGTGCACATCTACTGTATCGTTAAAAGGTTTTATCTAGGGCTGTCAAACGATTAATCGCGATTAATTGCATCCAAAATAAAAGTTTTTCTTTACATCATATATGTGTTTATGCTGTGTTCATTTAATATGTTTATATTAAAACACACACATACTGTACAGTACATATTTTGAAAGTATTTACACATGTAAATGCATTTATATATTTATTTTCTTAGATATGATATTATATCTAAATATATTTAAAACATATTTTCATTAAATATACACATACATGTGTTTGTACTTATATATACTTAATAAATATACACAGTACATACAAATATATTATGTAAAGAAAAAACTTTTATTTTGGATGCGATTAATTGCGATTAATCGTTTTAACGTTAAACCTTCACTTCTGACATGAAAACGCTTCCTCCAGTGAAACAGTAAATCTCCTGTTGTCCTGTCACAAAAAAATCCAACAACATTTTTGTTTAGAACAAGTTTGGACTGGTAACCCATGCTTTGATCTGTGCATGTTTCCCTCCTGATTGAGATAAGACTCACCTTTTCACTGGAGAAAGCGATATTATGGATAGAGGATTACAAGTAACATATAAACATATATATTTGAAATACACAATACGTGAGTTATATTCATTATCAGCTGTTTGACTCTGGCGGCACCCATTCACTGCAGAGGATCCATTGATGTATGTGCTGTAATGCTAAATGTCTCTACATCTGTTTCAATGAAGAAACAAACTCATCTACTTGGATGACCTGAGGATGAGTACATTTTCTGTGCATGTTAATTTCTGGGTGAACTATTAATTAAAAATGCTGCCTACATCAGCAGCTTACTAGGTTTCAGAATTAATTCCTTTAGTTATTTATTCAGTTTTTATAGTTTACATTTATTATGTTTGTCACACCCTTTATTACAATAAGTTTTAGCATACAATAAGGTTCAACCTGCATAGCGTAATGCACCAGTAAATTAGGCCATCTAAGTTTCTGGGTAATTTTTTTGTATTCAGAATATGATTTGGAGCCATGTGAGGACCCTGGTATGCCTCAGTTTGGCAGACACAGCGGCGGCAGATTTGGCATCGGTGACACCCTGACGTTCTCTTGTGACCTTGGTTACCGCCTGCAGGGCGCTCGAGAAATCACTTGCCTGGGCGGTGGGCGGCGCATATGGAGTGCACCTCTGCCAAGGTGTGTGGGTACGTGGTCAGCTGCTCTCATTCGCTTGGAGTTTGACGAGTCTCCGTGGTTGCATTCGAGCTCAACGGTGATAGACTACTGTGCTGCACTGTATGTTCTAAATGGAGTATTAGTAGTTTACTACTCCAAGCATGCTGTACAGTACCACATAATATAGACAGCTCATATTATTCACTCAAATTGCTTGTAAAATTCACGAATAACTTCAAGAAAATTGCAAAAGATAGTCTGCAATCGTAGTATAAACTGTATTATTGCACTATTTAATAAATAGTACATTGAAAAGCATGCATTTTTAATAGTTTTTATTGTTATGACCTGCAAATAGTTTCATGTTTATTCTGGTTTCTAACCTAAACGTTACGTGGTTATTTGGCATTATTTGGAGAAAACACTGTTACACTTTGAGAAATTATTTTTACACTGTGCTTATTGTATACTACATACTGCTTATTACTAAAATAGTGCTTCGATAGCATACAGTATGCATTGATAAACATTTTAAATTGTAATGTTCAGTGATTCAGACATTTATGTAGTTATGAACATAAGTGCGATTTAATTTTTTTATCCAATTTCCAATGAGTCATGAAAGAGAAACTGTGGAGGAAATTCCTTCGTATGTTGAAAATGAAAAATTGAGCACATTGCATTGATACAGGACTGACTCTAATGCAACTAACGAGAGACCAAATGTTGTGCAATGTTTCTTTTAATCTAATGCATGTTTTGATGTTATGCAAACTTTCTGGATACCTACATTTGTGCTTTTCCCTTTATTTCCCCAAATTTACACTTTTTACGCATTGCTTTCCACTGTGTCACTACGCCATTGTCTGTAGCCGAGTGCGGCTCAACCGTTTCCAAGAACGCCGGTGTCCTGTTGTCCCCAAACTACCCCCGCAATTACGAGAATAACCACGAGTGCATCTACAACATTCAAGTGCAAGCAGGAAAAGGGATCAACATCTCAGCTAGCACCTTCAATCTGGCTCAAGGCGACGTTCTCAAGGTAAATATTACCTATACGCTTCGCAGGTTTGTACAAGCATGCACCACACAACTTAAATTGATTCTAAAAATGCCAAAAGCACTTAAATGTACTGTTCTACACTATATCTAGTCGTAGTTAGTTAACAAAACATTCTCTATAGTCATTTCTGGTCTGTTTTCCCAGTTATATGATGGTCCAGACAACACAGCAGAAGTTCTGGGAGGCTTCTCGGGTTCCTCTTTGTTGGGTCAGTCATTGACCAGCACGTCAAATCACCTGTGGCTGGAGTTTTATTCTGACCAAGAGGATACGGCTGAGGGTTTTAAGCTGGTTTACACCAGTAAGTCTTCTCATACTCTTACTTTCTTCCACACTGCTTATATAAACGCACACATTAGGGCTTCCAGTCTTTAATCTGTCACAACCAGTCTTAGATTGCATGACTTAAGTAGCCCTATGCAAGCCGCCTCCGTGGTGTAGCTTTTATTACCAAAAAGGGAAAATAAAATCATCCTGTGTTCATTAGACACTTGCTGCAGACATCAATTGAGCTGAGTTCATTTGGGGTGTTAAAATTCTTGTGAAGAGCTCAGAAACTCCTGAAACTAGTCGAGTGTCGCCCACGAGCTAATAGACACTGTAATCGAGTGGGACATGTAACATCAACAGCGTTTCACTAATATTTCAGACTTGATGAGCTTTGATGATAATTAAATTCAGTCCTACCAAGACTGCAAATGACTGTACTTTTATTAGTCCCATCTGGATTTCATAAAGTTGCAATTAAAAAGGCTTTTCTTGCACAATGCTTCGCCATAATTTACTGATAAATGAGAGTCCGCTGTGGGAATGAGTCTGAGTGCTGAACTCCTGCACCCTTGCAAAACTCAGAGTTTCTTAAGAAGGTTTTTTTTTTCTCAAGGAAGTCTCTTATGTTCACTAAGCCTGTACTTGAAAGAGTAAAATATTGTTATTTATTTAGAATAATTGTTTTCTTTTTTAAAAGAAAAAAAGAAATTTATTCCTTTGAATTTTCAGTGTTACATGTTCCTTCAGAAATCATCTTAATATGCAGATTTTCTGCTTGGAAAAAAACATATCAACATTTATTATCAATGTTGAAAGCAATTGTGCTGCTTCATATTTTTTATGAAAACTGCGATGCATTGTTTTCAGGATCCTTTGATGAATAGAAAGTAAGAAATTTAGCATTACTGTCAATTTAATATGACCTTGCTGAATAAAAATATTAATTTCTTTCTTACAAAAATTTTTTAACTTGTACATGTAAAGGTTTGCATTTAGGATGCCGTCAGTGAATTGATATTGTACAAAGTGTCTTAAATTAAAATTGGCTTTGGTAAGTAAATAAAATATTACTGTATATTAATACAAGTGATTTGCAAAGCTATCTTTTAGGATGTTTCATTTACCATTGTGGATGTAAATGACAGGAACAACTAAGCAAAGACATTACAACTAGATTTTGATTGTCACAACACATGTCACTAAATATTTAATTAGAATAATAATCTGACTGGGCCGGTGTAATAATTAATTGATTTTGGACGCTCTGTGTACATTTCTATGTACGAATGCCTACAAATGTGACTGAGATTTCCTGCATCCTCTCAATCTTTGTGTCATAAACCACCTCTCACCTCACAGCGGAATATATTAGCTCAATTAATTTTCATTTCTGGATTCATATCTTCATTTCATTGTCAGCTTGAACTGCATAATTGTTCCCAGCACTGGCTGCACCACACACGGTTTATTGCTTTTACAATGAAACCCTCTGAATTAGCGGCGTCTTATGCATGGATTATTAGTGCCAGAGAAAGCACTCTTAATTTCCTTTGTTTGAAATTATAGTTTTTTTTTTCCTCATGAGAAGTTTTCTAATGCGTCTACCACAGTTCACAGTGCCGTATTATTTAATATCTTAATCATAAAGCACGCAAGGCTCTGCAGCAGGATTATAGCTGGTTGTAGCGTGAGGAAAACATGATGGTGAATGTGGTTAATGGCGGTACTGAGCGCTGCTTCGGCTCTTTGACAACGGAGGAGTGACTTGCTAATGCCCAGTGCTGGAGGCGTTCAGATGGACTTGCTCATTTACTTCGTGTCACTAACAGCCTCTCATTTGTCTACCAGGCACTGATAACATGCTGAATTACATCCCATGCATTTGAATTTTGACCTTTAGCTGTGCTAAAAAGAACAAAGAGAGAACTCAGAATATATATAAGATAAACAAAACAATAGAATAGAACGGAATATAATATCCAGGAACTAGCATCAAACATTAAATATTATCGAACTATATATATATATATATATATACATGCATGTGTGTGTGTGTATATATATATATATATGACCCAAAATTATTGATTTCAATTGAGAATCATGTTGCATGAAGCTATTTAGTAATATATAAATATCTAAAAACACAATTTTTGATTATTAATATGCATGGCTAAGAATTTAATTTGGACAATTTTAAAGGCAATTTTCTCAGTATTTAATCTTTTTTTTTTTTTTTTACATTTTTCAAAATTGCATGGCTAGATTTTCAAATACTTATATCTTGGCCAAATACTGTCCTATCCAAACCATACATCAATGTAATGCTTATTAATTCAGCTTTCTGGTAACTAATAATATATATATATATATATGTGTGTGTAATATAGAATAGAATAGAATAAAATAAATAAATTAGCAGTCTGCTACTGGAAATTATTTCTGGAAAAAAATCTAATGGTAAATATGATTTTTTAAAAAAGTGTCTTTTCAAGGAATCATTTGCCCACATTTTTGTATTTTTATAATATGTTTGTTACATTATATTATATTATATTATATTATAATAATTGTAGCAAACAGCAATATAATATAATATAATTGTTTACGTTTTTTAATAACAAAATGTGTCAAAAAACAAATATTGTTTTTATAATGCATAATGCATAAAATAAAATACTATGTGATCATAGTATATTATATTGCATTACATTGCATAGCATTACATTATATTAAATCACTATTTTACACATTAAGTATTATAAAACATAATGCATAAAATAAAATGTAAATTCAGATGTAGTATTTCCACACAAAAAAAATATTAAGCTACAAAAACTGCTTTCAGCATTGCTAATATTTCACCATAATATATTACCAATTAGGATGTTTTCTGAAAATTCAGCTTAGTCATCATGAGAATAAATGATATTTTAAAATATATTCAAATAGAAAAACAATTTGTTACTAATATTTCACAAAATCTTATGTTCAAATAAATAAGCCTTGGTGAACAACAACAACAAAAAAAATCTCAAAAGCATTGCATTTATTTCATTACTTCCAGCTTTTGTCCAGTAGTGTTGCTACACAAACCAGTGTTGCTAAGTCTGTCATCAGCTCTCAGCTTATTCTGCCCACTTACACATGTAGTGTCGGGCTGGTACATGCTGAAGTGGGCAGAATAATCTGCCAAGTTTATAACAGTAGTCAAAAGTACTGTACTCTCGGAGTTTGCCGTGTCAATAACATGAATGTGATATTCTCTTGATTAATTCTGCTAGTGCTGTCTGATTTGATATGACTGTTCACAAAAGACTAGATTCTAGAGCTGAATAAATCCACACCTACCTCTATAACATCCCCTGTATTTTCATCTCCTGTCAGTAAAGTCTTAATTAGCCGGCACGGTATTGCTCAGGTTATTGTCTCACAGTATTATCAGGCTCCACGTTCATATAAACGTGAATGTTATTATGGCTGTGGATTTATTTCTTTGTTTTACGTGCATAACAAGGTTACATTATGCAGACTCAAAGTGAATTTCATAGTGTATGTCGTCCCGCCGGGAAGGTAACTCCTGGTGGGCTTGGATTGTGATTCTTTCACCCACACCTAGTTTTAATGAATTAATTAGCTGCATCATTCTCTTGTTAAGATCTGATTAGGATTAAATGGTTGGAATGATATTATTTGTGCTGCTGTTCACTGTAATTGCACATGACACAGGAAATACACAGGAAATCATGTTTGCTTGTAAAATTTAATTGTACAAATCAGAAAGGAGAGAGTGGGAAACTTCGTTTGGAAGCTCGGGGACAATTTCGCAGCCCTTGCAGTTGAGTTGATTTCAGAGGTTAACATTGTTGAAATGATTGATATGATTGTTATGAAGCAGAGAAACAATTTGGAAATCCTTTTGAAGTTTCTTTTTATGCATTAAGCCAGTGGTTCATACGACGGTCATGGAGGCCCCCCCAACACTGCATGTTTTCAATGTCTCCTTAACGTGGTTGGGAACCACTGCATTGAGCAGACAAAAGAATCTGGGCGACCTTTTGATTATTATTTGATTACCTTTATACACACAGTACTGCTGGTTTGTCTGAATAAGCAAATTCCTACATCCTTATTCCAACATCTAGTGGACGTTTTTTCTACAGTAGCAGTGGGGAGGACCGTCTTCATATTAATACCCATGGTTTTGAAATGAAATGCTCAGCGAGCACGTTCGGATGCACATACTCTTGGTTTAATTCCACGCATTGCTGGGTGGTCTCTAACACGTCAGTTGGGTGTTTCTTCAACTGAGGCCGCTTTTGGTCACGTTAACTCTCTCTTTTTCCCTCTTTTTTGTGGAGGAGCAAACACTCGAATTTAAGCAGAATTTCTTTATACTTAAATGTAACGTATAATTGAATTTTATGCATATTATGCGTGTTACATTATTACTTACAGTGTACTTTAATCTGATTGGTAATCAAGTACAAAAATATTTGTATGAATCTGCGTGATGGAAATTTTCAAAGTGAGTAATTTTTGTAATTGTATATAATTATTTTAATCCAATAAATAATGAAATATTTAATATTACCCTTTAAATTCTATACACTAAACCGTTAAATTAATGGTTTAATGTATGAAAAATAAAATTAAAATGAAAATGTTAAATAAAATAAAAAATAGAAAAAAAACCCTTAATATTTACTGCTAAAATTTCATTGATAGTTAGTATTTGAAAATTATATAGAAAGTATATATATATATACAGGTGCTGGTCAACGAATTAGAATAATTTTGAAATAGTGCAATCATTAAATTCTTTGAATGCATTTTTTTTTTGCAGAAAGCAAATCAGGTGTTCACCGCACCT
>JAUCMS010000084.1:173968-188717 GCA_032357445.1 Enteromius radiatus | reverse complement strand
AAACCTGATCTGGCACAGTGACTAGTAACGTTAAGTTATCAACAGACAAAAAAAATGCTGTAATCTGAACCAGACATACATACATTAACCCTAGCTTCTTCTGTTTGTTATCATATATGCATTAGTCAATAATATTTTTTTGAAAAAAGCTAACGTTTTACTTACTTTTCTGTGTGACGTCAGTGAGTGTGTTGTCAAGCAAAGAGAGCGAGAGGTAGCAGTGTCTGTGATGGGACTAGGGAGATCGCGGCCGGTCTTGGGCACGAAACAGGAAAAGTGTAACACCTTATATAATTTTTTTATAACATATTTAGTCAAAAACAAAGTGATGAAAGCTCAAGTCCGATTGTATATATCCTCGAGTCCGAGTCCAAGTACGAGTCATCAATCCGCGAGTCCAAGTCCAGAGAGTGGATTCTCGAGTCGGACTCAAGTCCAAAGAATAGTGACTCGAGTCGGACTCGAGTCCGAGTCCAGGACTCGAGTACTCCATCACTGGTTAATAGTTAAAAAAAAAAAGTGTAACCAAGATTTTTTTTTTTATATTTTGAAAAAATAATTATTGTGAAATAACATTTTGAAACAATTTATCAGTTTAAAAGAACTGTTTAATATCAATATATTTTCTAAACATAATTTATTTCTGTAATGGCAAAGCTGATCATCAATATTAAAATAATTTTTGCTGCTTATTTATTGATTTACTTTTTATTTATTTACTTGAAACCATAATAAACTACCATTCATAAGTTTGGGGGATGTGAAATTTCTATATTTTTTTAACTAAATGAATACCTTCGTTTAGCAAAGATGCATTAAATTGATCAAAAGTGACTAAAAACAAACAAACAAATATTTGTAATATTACAAAATAGTTTTATTTCAAATAAATTCTATTTATCAAAGAATCCTGAAAATTACATCAACAAAAATATTAAGTAATATCTATAATAATAATAATAATAATAATATGAATGATTGAGTATCAATAGTATTTGACAAGATATTTTAATAGCAAGTCATTAGAAATGATTTCTAATATTAGATGTGACCCTCAGGACTGGAGTAATGATCCTGAAAATTCAGCTTTGCATGGCAGGAATAAATTACGTTTTAAAGATATACAAACAGAAAGCAGTTTATTTAGAATGTAATATTATGTCATAATATTACTGTTTTAAATGTATTTTTGATTAAATAAATGCAGCCTTGGTGAGCATAAGGGACTGATTCCAAATAACGTTTTTCTCATTGAGTATCCTCTTACACGTTCAGATTTGTCAGATTACAGAAGTAAAAGTAAAACTAGTTAGTTGTGCCTCAACAGTAGTTACACATTTTGTCATGTCTCAAGTCTAGCCCGGTCTCCTGCCAATTACTCTGCTTTCTGTGTTGTTGTAGAGGAAGCGACAGTGCTCATAACACACTTCATTCCTGCCACTCTCTTCATAGGTGTTGTTTCAGGGCTTGTGCTCTTCTGCCTGGAAAGCATTGATTAATAATGGATGTGTTTGTGCTGGGGTCTCGTGTACGGACGGTGTCACCCTGCCACATGTGCGCACAAACCCGCAAGGGCTTAACGGGACATCTGATCTGACTGCTCTCTTTTACACTTCCTCCAGCTGTGAGACCAGCTCACGGTGTGAAGACATGCTGGATTATGCGTGGCTTACTTGTGCCTCTGGAGACGGCAGGGACACGGTGTACATGTGCATGTGTGAAGAGTGTGAATTATGGGGGAGTTTGAGAGGATTGATGCCTCACAATGGAAAATATACTTGATCTGGCTTAGGTCTGTAGTAGAGCTGTGCGATTTATTGGATCTTTACAATATAGTCGCAGTGATTTGACAACATTGTTAAAGTGATTTTTATTTGGCCATCAAGTTTGTAGTAGTGCGAATGATCATCAGCCTAGTTTTATTATGTTTTTCTCTCGTGTGAATTAGGACAGATGCTTTTATAGGATGTAAAACCTAAACTGATTTAAGTTAGCTGCAGATGTAGAAAAGTGGCTAAAACTGAAAATAAAATGAATAAAAACTACATCTAAAAATGTAAATATCAAAAAACAATAAAATTACTAAAACTTAAAGAAAATTCAGATAAATTACTAAATATAAATAAAAATGATCTAAACTATTAATACAATTATAGTTATATTACAGTTATACTGAAATAACACTGTTGCACATAAATGAAAATAATTAAATATTATTCTTCTAGATATATTTCCCTCCCATGTTCTGTAGTACTTCCTTAAATAAGCTATTTCACATAACAGATGTTATGCATACATATAGTCACAAGACAAAATAAAATATAAAAAAATAAAAATGTACACACATGACCCCATTCTTGTTTCTTAATGTGTGTATTTATGTGAATTATAAGTTTCTATGTTATAGTAGTTATATAGTGATAGAAAAATCATACAGGTCCTGAAAATTTTCCAGAACCATCTGCATATTTGACCCATTTTGACGGCCATGTTTTCACACTGAGGACCTACAAGAGCAGGGCGTGAAAACTTTTGGAACTGAATTTTGTTTTGTCTTCTGGGAAACATTTAAATAATTTCTGTAGCTTCCGAAAGACAGTATTGAATGAAATACGACGTTTAGGCAAAAAGCACACTGCATCATCCTTTTCAAAAGTTTTCACCCCCAGATCTTAATACGGCCAACCGTGTTGCATCTTTTGAGCATCAGTGAACGTTTGAAGCTTTTGTAATAGTTGTGTATGAATCCTTCAAGTGTCATCAGTGTGAAAAGATGGATCTCAATAATATAGGCACTTTTGGACCATCGTGTACTGCATGTGTGTGTTACTTTCTTTGAGACGCAGTCTGCATTTATTGATTTGTGAGACTCCAGCCATGGGAGATGTTTAAATTGACATGAAACATTGTAAACACTTTTCTTGTCATCTGTAGAGACGAACAATTATAACATGAGTCGCAAACAATGATGTTCTTCGACTCAGGAGTAAATGATTTCAGCACTCTGATGTATTGACACTGTTACCGCGTCTTGTTTGCTAATCCTCTGAAATGAATATTTCACCAGAATATTGTGGGATCAGCAATAATAAACCCACACTAGACTTTGTATTTCACATCAAATAATGCCAACGGGGCAGCGGTTTTCCCACTCATGCAAGTCAAATGCTATAAATGTCACTCGAAAGAAAGATTTATATTGTGAGTCGTATGACTGGATGAAAGCTTTTGCCTGCTCCATTAGATCCTAATCACTTTTTTGCCGCAATTATTTTGTGCCCGTCTCTCTTGCATTATGCTAAATTGTTTCTTTTATTGTGAGGAAATTATTCAAATGGCCCTCTAATCGATGATTGCATAAAGACTGTTTCTTAAGTTTAGAGCATGAGATTGAAAAGTATTATTGTCAGGCCTATAATTCTGTTCTAGCTGGTTGATGAATGACTGAGCGCTGTTAGCAATGCTCGCTATAACTCTTGCGCTCCTTCCACAGCTGTCATATTGTGCCACATTATATAGATTTACACCTTGCTGTATGTTGCCTTTGTTAGACATGGTTCAGGTACAGAGTTTCTCCTCAAATGAACCTCCAGTTAAAGGTGGACTCATTTTTCCACTTTCCACAAAGCAATCTTTGGCTTTATTTTATTTATATACTTGTTATTTTTGACAAATTTGTTTAAAAAATATAGACTTGCATATGAGATGGATTCTCCTATCGGTGTCTTGCAATCCTTAAAAAAATAATAATAATTTTGGCCCTCAGGCAAAAATGTAATTTTTTTTTATTTATGCCACATGTTTTTTAATGAAGTGTCAGAAGCCAAATATATTTGGTATTATTAACATGAACATTTCTTTACAAGGTGGTTTGAAAATAATGTTTATTTAAAAAAAAAAAAAAATTAATGCTTTATCATGCTAAAATTACATATATAACAACTGATTAGATAATTTTATAGAAATATTTTCTCTAAAATGTTGGCTTAGTATTTGTATGACAAAATAATTAGATTAATAAATACTTGTTGAAAACATACATTTAAACAATTGCAAGGAGCAATGCATCACAAGAGTTTAGTATTATTTTAGTGCTGGCAAACCATTCATTGCATCATTTTTTAAGCATAATATATGTATGTGTATTGTTTGTTTATTACAGTATGCATATATAAATACACACAATATATATTTAAAATTAATATAAATATTTACATGTTAATATATTCATATATTTATATCAATATATTTAATATGCAGTATAAACATGACATATATTTCTAAAATATATACATGCATGTGTTTGTATTCATATATACATAATAAATATACACAATACTCCCTCATATATTATGTAAACAAAAACGTTTGAAATCATTTGAAAACACCATATTTATATACTATTTTTATATTTGAAGTTATTAATTGTAGTGATTTTATGTGCATAGTATGTTTTCATATTTCTGTTTAGCTTTTAGCTTTCTTTGTAGTACTTTAACTTCCTTTCTTTTTAATTTAATTACACACACATAAAAATAGAGAGAAAGAGAGAAATTTATTTTAAAATTCAATCATTTGTAAAATGCAATTCTTCCAGTGTTTTTGTGGGTCTAGCTAGTTTGAATTTTAAAACACATTGAAACAAGAAAGACATACTAATCCACATGCTAAATTGGTCTGTGACGCAAACAATAAGCGATTTAGCCCACCCATAACATTGTGTTTTTTGTGATCTATATACATGCATTGTACTATTTTTGTAATATATATATGCATTTATTTATTTATTTTTCTTCCAGCTCCATGTGGAAGCCGGTCAACGGGTTCAGAGGGCACTATTCTGTCCCCAAACTACCCTCGCAACTACACCACTGGCCAGTCCTGTGTGTATGAGATCTCCGTGCCAGGAGAGTTCGGTAAGAAATACACTTCCAACCTCACCGCAAATGAATATAAGTGAACGTCAAGGCTTGCTGATAGCAGACTCCATATACTGCTATTGAACAGAACATACATGTGCCGCTGTGAAAAGAACCCTTTCAGTGAGGAAAAAAAAGACGGAAATTGAGAGGGGGAAAAAAATGTTCTTTCTTTTCATTTCTGAGAATTGCTGCCCCTGTAATTGAATAGGCGCAGTAGCCACAAATGAAATGTGCATTTGTGTATGTTTCTGCAGCAATGCCAGAAATCCTTTAGTCTTAATGGCTTTCTAAAATCAAAATCCAGCGACTTTTTGCAGACCGCCCTTTGAGTCATTTTGCCAAACATCAGGGGTGTCAGTGCGGCCCAGTAGGATCAGAACTTCTGAAATGGTTTCTGGTCTCTAGGGTAACTGAGATCATGTTTGGAGCTTAAATCCTCAAATCAGAGCCTTATTTATCAGAGCCTCATTTTTTATGCATGTACGCACTTTATTTATTTAGTTTTTGATTGTAACAAACGATGTTGACTGTACACAGCAAGATACCAAACCATCCAGAAACAAACAAGGGAAATGCTTAGGTGACCTTACATGAACTGCAGAAACTTCAACTCTCAAGACTTATAGGGAGCTTTAACTAGGATTGTTTTTGTTGTTCTATAGTGTTCTGTAGCTGTGGGCCACAACAAATGACACTTTATTCTACTTTGACCAGCCTGTGAAAGGTTCAGGGCTGAAATGAAACCTTGAGATGAGACGCAATTGATCAGGATCTTCAAGTGCAACTTTTTTTTGTGTGACTCTAAAGTTGCTGAAGTTAGACAGAAAGCATTTCCATTGTGATGTATGAGACTGTCTATTGTGGCGTCCACAAGTCTGACCGCTTTTCTGTGTAAACCTCGAAATAAACGATGAAATGTTATAAACTCTGAGCCTGTTTTGAGCTCAGTGCCATGTTTTCCCCTATAATTGACTGATTTTACAACACTAACACTGTTATTTCTGCAATATTTAGGTCTTAAATGTGACTAGCTCTCGTTCTAATAAAAAATAAATATATATATATATATATATAGATATCCTATTTTTTTTCTTAGAATATATTTAATACAAGCAATGTCATACAAGTGGCAATGCCATATGGCTGTGATATACTGTATCACAATATGCTGATATACAGCCATATCACACTGCTACAAGTGTGATACTGTGTTTATACAACAGTTTGAGGCACAGGTGTCTAAAAACCATCTTTTTCCTTCCAGCACGGATTCAGAGGCCAGTTACATAAACTTAGCCATGATGTTAAACTGTTTTAAGAACTAGTTTGCCCAACTAGCAGTTGCCAAGGGGTCAGTCTTACATACAAATTAAAAAAGTTATAACAGTATAACTTTACAGTTTATGCAAACGGCCCCTGATCTCAGGTTGACAGTTTAAAAGCTGAGCCCATGCTTCCATTGCTAATTTGAAAATGTCTTTAGAAGTAGTAATAAAAGAATGTCGAGTTAATGACTATCCTAGAACAACATGGTAAAACAGACCAAAACATATCAACAACATGCTAATTATGCTAAAACGTGCTAATCATGCTGAAACCCTGTTGAAAAAAAAAAAAGCATATGCTGGTTTGGTTTTGAAGCTGGGATGCTGGTTTAAGCTGGTCCTTTGCTGGTCTCAAGCTTCCAAATATACCTAGTTAAGGTTAATCATGTTGGAAACATGCTAGCAACAAGTGCATTGTGCTAAAACATGCTGACAACGTACTAGAAACATGATTAGCAACATGCTAGCAAATAAACTAATCCTTTCAGAGACATGTTAGAAACATGCTAGCTAGATTAGATAGGTGTTAACATGTTTGCTAGCATGGTTTAGCACATTGCAAACATGAATTAACACTTCCATATTGCCTAAAATGTCCAGATTTTGGCTTTTTTCCCCACTCTATTTCCATACTTGCTGAAGGTAATGATCAAAAAGTAGTTCGACCAGTAACATTGAGACATTGTATAGTAGCAGCATCACTCTTTGTAGATCCCACTTGCGAGCCACGATTGATCGATTCTTGATAACTGCCTTCAGCAAATATAAAAACCTGGACATTTTAGGCAATTTGAAAAAGTGAATGTTTGGTCATCCTATGTTAACAGTGTGTTATGAACACTTCTAACTTATATGCATTTACAATTGTTTCAAACTTTCTGGCTAGGCTTTGTCAAGCCAACTTCAAAGTCTGTTCATACATTTTACTCATCTATTTTATTACAATTTAATTCATAATCATATATTATTGTATTATTGTTTAAAATATGAAAGCATTTTTCTAGTTATTGCAGACATTTTGGACACTGCATCTAATTCCATGCACTTGCTTTGTAATGACTATTGCATTTAAAGCTGTTTTTGGTTTGTTTGGTCTGTAGCTGAGTTAGATATTGCCTGTCATACTGTAATATTTGGTTCTGAAGCGCCTTACGATTTCATCATCAGTGTGTGTACCGCTGGGAATTCAAGTGGCAGCTGTTTACCACTTTAGCAAGGGACTGTGAGAAGAAGATGCCAGTTTTGTTTTTTTCTTTGTGTTTTTGTTACTTTGTTGATGCTTTTTTACTGGCAAAACTTTAGATGTGCAAAAAAAACAAATACCAAATGCAAGCAGCAATGAGAAAATAATTGGCAGCACACAGTATACGTAATGAACTGCGATTCATTTTTCAAGTTCTTTGATATCAGTTTCAGACTTTACATGAATGAAGACGAGGGTTTGCGGCAAAAACTGTAATGTGAAAAGACACATCCTAAAATTAATTTGGCTTAACGGGAATTCGAATGGCCCGTCTTTCATGTGTTTTATCAACTTCAAACTCACTCAGTTTGCAGAAGTTTATATTATATTAATAAATCTGTTTTAACTCGACTAAATGTTTTCCTGTGAATGCTTGTAAAATGAGGGAACCATGCCGTGGGGCGTCTGACTTGATTATAAATGTGTTCTGATTAAATGTAAGGAAGTAGGAAGAGAGACACAGAAACAGAGAACACCAAGGTCTTCCTAAAATACTTCCTAAAATATCACATCAAACAGGACTTGAAGTTCTCAGCGCTTCAAAAAAAAAACTCTGATCTCAGAGTTTTAGGCGGTTTCATTCTCAGTTCCGAAGTAGAACGTGGTCACTGACTTTCACTTTGTAATATTTGTAGAGTTTAAGGACAGTGCCTTATATATTTGACAAATATTTAATGCAAATAATTCCACCACGGTACATTGTTTTACTTTGACTTAAATCAATTCAAAGAAATTAAACTTTAAACTTTGTTCAAAGAGACGGTCAGCAGCACTTTGGGTTCATGAGCTGCAACAAAATGAAGAAGTGAGAATCAGTGGATTTGCTTAGAAATTCATAGATTTTTTGTTCTGACTGAATTAATAAGTGTTTTTTCCTAACCATGCACGTTTGCATTTGCATTGCAATTTGTCTTTCCACACTGATTGTGAAAATTCTGAATAATGTGAAACAATCACAGCCAATCAGAATACATTTGATGAATGTATTTTAAGTGGGCGGTACTTGTCGGCACGTTGTCAAAGAAAGAGTGATTGAAAAAAATGTTGTGCTGCCACTTGTGCATCGTGAAGTTACAGCTGATTTGGATGCTTTAATATACTGTACACTAGGGGTGAGGGATCATATCACGAAAAAGTATCATATCACGATTGTTTCTGGAGAAATCATGATTCACAGTTTTACATTCAATTTCGCGAGCAAAGTCAGTTTGGCCAAGCTGCCGTTTTAGAGCATTTCTCTTCCCCAAAAAAATGGGAACCAATGAGAAACGAGCTCCCCCCCCGCCCCTGGCACCAGAGAGGCGGGTTTAACGCGATGACGCAGTAGTTCGGAAACCATACCGGCTTTCAAAGTTGACGTGTCAATCTTTCGACTCTGCTGTTGCAGCTGTTTTGAGAAATTTTCAAGACAGGTTTTCTTTGAAAACGGAGCAGAAGTAATTAAAGTAAAGACATTTTCCTACTGCTTTAATGAAACTAGCTACAATTGGTTACGGTGTCTTCAGATTCCGTCTCTGCGCATACGTCATCGGAATGAGTGGTCTGATTGGTTGTAGATTCGTCCAGTAGTATACAGAGGCATTTGATGGACGCAGGTTAAGGAAGGCAGCTTGGCCAGACTAAGCTCCTATGAGCATTATAGTCGCGGAAGCCAGGCTACATCCAAACAGCACACACACGAAATGTTTAATCGACAAGACTTTAAAGCGAATAATGTACTTTTGTGATTGTGAATAAGTGCAGTGTCCGGTGAGTGTAATTCTAGCACTGGGTTAACACTGATGTGAATGTATATCAAGTTGTACAGCATATTGAGACGGAGATGATAAAATAACACAATACTATGATATTCCTTAAAAAGCAGATTGTGGAGAAATTTTTATCACCCACGATCAAAATATCGCTCACCACCACTTGGGCTTTTTTAAAGAATACTTTTATTTAGCAAAGTTGTGTTAAACTAATCAAAAATAAATGTATTAATAATATTACAAAAACAAATTCTGTTGTAAGTGTGACGCAGAAGACTGGAGTAATGGCTGCTGAATTAAAAAAAAAAAATATATATATATATATATATATATATATATATATATATTATTATCGTCATAACTATTACTACTATTTAAACTGTTCCACATATAAAAAATACATTTATCCAAAAACATATTGGATGTGCCAAGTGAAAATACTGCTGCTGATCAAAGCCTTAAATGCTGAATCCTGCAAACCTTTCTATCGTTTTTGCTTTCACCCTCAAGCTTTCATATGTGGACGCTGAAGGCAACTCGATAAACATGGTCCAGATGACCTTCCTCAAACTACTGACAGCCTCCGCCAGGCAAAACCTGACCTACAGCTGCCACCAGTCAGTGGCCTGGCATGACGCCACTACGGACAGCTACGACAGGGCACTACGCTTCCTCGGCTCCAATGACGAGGAGATGTCATTTGACAACAACCCCTTCATCAAGGCCCTGTCAGACGACTGTGCGGTAAGTCTTCCATCATAGAGTGAAATATGCAGCATTTAAATATGCGGCACCCATTTCTGACTGTCCTTCTCTCCTCCTGTAGATGAGGAAGGGCTATGGAAAGACTGTACTGGAGATTAACACTCCCAAGATCGATCAGGTTCCGATCATTGACGTGATGTTCACTGACTTTGGGGATCCTAACCAGAAATTTGGATTCGAAGTTGGTCCAGTCTGCTTCCTTGGCTAAAAAAAACACAGACAAAGAAAAAAATACCAATAACTTGGCAGGGTAGGATGGGTTAGCGCACGACTCGAGACTTTTTTTCTTGATCTCATCGAACCATCAAGCCCCTGTTCCTGCCGCATGCAAGTTTTGAATTAAAAAAATGGGGTAGCGAACACGTCTTACCTTGTATGTATGTATTACCCAGGAAAATACTTGTTGCCCTTGTAGGGCAAGGATCACATGAAACCTGCTATGGAACGAAAAGGTGAAGGACAACGTCAAGCCAAGGCAATCGGTGAACCTGGGAGGTCCACGAGACGGAGAAAGGGAGGACCTCTCATACTGAGTCTTATCGGTGCAGTGCAAAAAAATAAAAAATAAATTAAAAGAAAAAAAGACGACAACAATGGTGCTTGTTCAAAATACAAAAAAGAGGTGCTACGAGAAAGAGGATGTATTTTAATAAAACTGTAATTATTATTTTGTACATTATTGTTGTTTCTGAATCCATTTTCAAAACTTGCATGTGTATCACAATTGCATCTGGCTCTTCATTTCCAATTCCCTCACGAACATTTATAAGTTATAGAACTGAATAAAAAAAGAATTAAATAATGATATTTTGTGGATGAATACTGTGTACTTATTATTAAGCAAATAAAAGACAGCATTCAAACAGTTCCTTATTATTAATTGTAATGTAAGTCCTTTGTATATATTGACCATCCCAAAGTCGCTCGCAGTTCGGCCCACTGAACACCTCAAGAGGAAGCTTCAACAGCACATGCAACGCAACTAATGATGTCTCCTGTGCTTGGTTTAAGTAATCTTGCCATTCATTCACTTTAATTTAATTTTTGTTTGTTACTTGTTTGTTTTTAGGAGGGTTTTTTTTTTCAGTTGTAGGTCGGTCGCATACCTCAAACTATCTTGAAAATAACCATACCGATGCAAGTATGGTGTGCCCTGTATATAACTTGGTTATACAGTTAAGTTTATATATTTTGGGTGGGGATTTTTTTTTTTTTTAATGGGAAAAATACATATCTGTTAGGCCTCTTTTTGTTCGAAACCTTCTGTGAATGCAATGCTAAGGCCTTTTCGGTGACCCATTTTTGTAACTAAAATGAGAAATTGTTTTAATTTGTGCTTTTTATGGTTCATTTCATTATTAAAAACTGGATTCCAACCAACCTGAGAAACTGAGTTGTGAATTGTTTGTTTGAAGTCAGACCGTTATATTGTATGGTATGTGCATTTGGCTGATTTTAAAAGGTTTTAAATGACATCTGTGCAATCTATCTAACCGATGCACTGTAAAAAGAAATTCTGTAAATTTTACGGTAAAAAAAACGGCATAAAAAATACGGTAACAGCATTTTAGTTAAATTTACAGTTAGATAACGTAATTGCATTAACTGATAAAATGTTAATTTACCAACCTATTAAAGTACTGAAAAATGCTGGTGATGAGAAAGTCACATGATGAACCAAATCCCATCACAAGCAGCTTTTAAATATGAACATATATAGAAGGTGCTCAGTGTCAGTCACACAAACACTAAACACCATCATTGTGAGACTCATTAAACTGAAATATGCAATAAAAATTAATTTAACAACATTACATGCAACCCTAATAAACATAACTAATTTTTTTACAGTTAAAATCACAGTAATTTTTTACAGTGTACCTTAGGTTTCAAAGACGCCATTTTAGTGCCAATAAGTGAGCTGTAATATCCCAAAATTGCATTGGTTGAAATAAATGTTTGCTAACTCATGCATAACACGTTGTTTAATTAATTACTTCCTCGTATCGTTTATCATGCATTACAGCTCATTAGCGGGTCATCTGGGATGTCTGAACAGTGTGTTTACTCTAGAAAAACTTTCATACTCGTTTCATACAGGTCCCCCTGGCTCCTTTCCTAATCGAGTGCTGGAAGCTACACAGTCTGATGGTACCTACACATGGACTCTCATTAGGCACTGCGTTTAATATGAAAGCCCCGTCTCTATTTAAGAATAAGACCTCTCTCTATCTGCTGTTTGATGTCTGTGTATCCTCACCGGTTAGATCAGCAATGAATTCTCTGCATTATTATTGGACATCTCTATTCAAGCTTTCAAAGGAATGCCAATTTGATATTTTTCTTTAGGCAAAGACTTTGAGTTTGCCATTTCACCATGAGCCTTTGTGGCAGGCATTCTCTGCTTAGCATTTTAAAAGATTTTCAAAGGATTTGACTCTCTCTGGATGGACTCCATTTGAGCAGCATCTCAAGAACCTTTCTGCATGAGAGGGTTTCAAATGACTCAAATATATAAGGTACGGTGTTACATTTAGTAACTGTGACTTAAAAATATAGCATACACCAATACACCAGGAGAGAGGTGTTATAATTCATCAAATTCACTCTCAAAACTTGTCTGGGAGGTTGTTTGACTAATCAAAGACTGGTAACCTCTTTATAGTCGAAATAAAAGCGAAATGTTTTTCTCAAAATATATGCTTAGTCAACTTCACAAACCTAAAGCAGAAAATGCATAAAAGGCCATGTGCCAGTGGGAGTGTGTTTTTGTTCTTAAACAGCGCAAGAGCCAAAGCAAATATCCATGTTTAAAGCTTAAAAATCAGTTCACGCTCTCTTAGTGGAGCTTCCAGAAAGCTGTTCTGTTTCTGTATTATTGTTTCTGGTGGTTAGACATTGTACATCCCAAGCTCACAGCCAGGACAAACAATGAAAATGCTTTTTTGGAGGGAAAACCTTAAACTGGTTGCTCGCTTCACATACTGGTTTAATGGTAATACAATATTTCATTATCTGACTGCACTTTATCAAAGTATTTTAATACTTTTATGTATTTATACTTTTACTTTACTACAATCCTAATCTTACTTTATCACAAAAGCATCTTTCTTACTAGATGATTATATTTAATTACACTGAATTCAATTTTACATCTCACAATTCTAAACTTATAATACCTGTAAAATATAATTCAACACTATTATATTATATAAAAATGAGAATAGAATCGCATAGCAATTCTGTTGTTTTTTTTTTTTAATTCTGTGGCATTGAATCATTTCAAAACTGTAATGAAGGATTGATTCAGTTTGAATGATCTGTTTACTGATTCAGTGTTCTGGACATATGAAGTTAACCAAAAGTGATTTTTGGATAATGCTGCGTTCCAGGCAGGTTTCTGAGCCCGTAGGTCACGATTTCAAACCACGACTCACGACTTTGTAGTGTTCCAGGCAGGCAAGTCACGTCAAATTGCCCGAGCGCAAGGAAATTGGGTTGCCTGGAACGTAGCATAAGATAACTTTACATCGATAGTCCAAGCAGACAGTGATTGGTAGATTCTAAAGACCACTACTGTTTGATTGACACATGTATCATCCAATCAAAGGATTGCTCTGCTAGGTGCATGGACACTTGAAAGATGTAGTTTGTCTAATTTCTTCCAGACGATACCATAACAGAAGTGTTTTTTTGTGTTTCGTCTCCTCACTTCATCTATAATTACCTCAGCTGTCCAACAATGAAAATGTTTAACTAATTCTCTGCATGTGCTGTCTTTTGCAGCATTATTGTGGAATGGGGGAAAAAACACCCACACTTCTCTCTTCAGTGGCCGTGTGGGACCTGCCTGTCTCTTTTCCGTCTCCTCAAAGGCAGATGAACAAAGATCAAACAGGCTGGCCAATGGCATTAACTTTGAATATTCAAACTGCATGGGTACAGAGAGACGCCACGTAACTGCCAGCCCATAATTCCCTCAAAAGGAACGCTAAGCCTCAAATCATAAAACAGCCAACCATTTTAAAAAATAAAGAGCATGAGAGTTCCCGTCGCTGTCAGTCAACGCAATCCTCAAAGAGAAAAAGCTGAAAGAAGAGCAGCAGATATTCTGAATTGCTAAGCTAAAAGGTAGCCGTGCATTAAAAACGACTCTAAAGGAAACTTAACAAGAAATTCAGCATAATTGGGACGTTTCATAACTACTGCAATGAGGATATGAAGCTCTATGCAGGTAATTAAGCCTGGCTATTAGAAAAATGCACAAGCGGAGAGGTGTTGTAAAAGCAACGCTTGATTATGATGGGAAGTACAGCAGGTGGTGTATGGATTTGCTGCCATTTACAGAAATGAACATTTAACGCCTGGTGGGCAGATTGTAATTGTACACATAACCTTCAGAACTTCATGGCCACTAACATCTCGTCGCTGTGAGAGACATAAGCTCTCTGTATATAATGGTGTTTGGGCTTTATTGCTGGCTCACATCTTTACAGGCCTGACACCAGAATATAAAAAAATCCTTTATAGTTGAGCATATCAGAATTCACAGGCAATTTCACAAACAGTACAAGCATGATTTCATATCAGTACAGAATGAAAACTAGACTATTACTGTTATAAAAGTTACCAGGGCTAGCTTTTGCACAAATCAGTAACCATGATGTTTTAAAGGTGCCATAGAATGGAAAACTGAATGTACCTTGGCATGGTTGAATAATAACAGTTCAGTACATGGACATA
>JAUCMS010000084.1:154741-167940 GCA_032357445.1 Enteromius radiatus | reverse complement strand
GACTATGAGATCGGGAGTCGAATCAAGCTCCTCGAATCGAAGCATCGAATCGTCGACCATTCGAGGACACCCCTACAGGTTAATTTATACAAGTGTTTTTAACTTGAATTTTGAATTTGCATTTATTTTAGGGTTGTTAGTAAAATAATGTCACTATAGTAAGCTGCCAGTACTCTGTTATTTGACACATGTATTTCTTCCAGTCCTATACAGTGTTTTGTTGACCGTTTCTTTGCTTTACCTCCTCAGGTTAACTTCATATATTGCTGACTTAATATGTGCTGCTGCTTTCAAACAAAACAAATGTGCAACTACCATACCTCGTCTAATTACAGAAAAAATATTTCTTTCAAAAGCCTGAAAGTAAAAAGAGCAAGCAAGTTTGACTGTGAATTATTCATAGGAAATGCCAAACATATGGCTGTGTTTTTCTCACCTTGTGCTCTGGCGTTCTATAGTGTTTTATCGTCTGTCTAATGTACGCTGATTGCCTGAAGGCAGACTCTGTTGCGAGGCCCTCGGGCGAACCAGATTCACTCAGTCTCTTTAGAGTTTGAGTATCGACTCCTTCTGGTTTATAGCTTTATTTAGAGTTGCAATATTAATTTATTGCATTTCCCTGCAGAAGTTTGAATCTCTTGTTAGGGCTTTTGTGCTGCGACTTCGGAAGAGTTGGTTACTGCTAAATTCAATAAGTGATGATTGTGTTGGGAGCTCTGCTATAAGGGGGACAGAAATATGAGCTATATTGTTGAAGGTGTCATATACTGGAAGTTTTATTAGCTCCAGGACTGCTTGTTTCGTCCGAGGGCCCTTTGAAAGCCATAAGGGACAACACCATTTCTGTTACGCCTTCAACCGATAGGGAAGTACCGTCACAAATGAGATTTCTAATATATCAGATCCATTTCTGAATCCATGAATAGTATTGCTAATAGTATATTTTGGTTATTTATTTATTGTTTTATTACTTCAAGTAAAATAAGTACAGTACATCATATATTCAGAGGTGGGTAGTAGCGAGTTACATTTACTTGAGTACGTTTTTTGGCTAACTAATACTTTTAGAGTATATTTAAAGATGGGTACTTTTACTCTTACTCAAGTAAATTTATCTTAATGCAAGTTAGAAATGCTTCTGTTTATTCCCAACGTGACGTCTACTTTTCTCTGAGTGATGAACGATGCCCATTCGCAAAATAATTCACTCTATTGAGTCAATTCTGTTCAAATCTGTGCAATCAGTAAATGTGCAATTTGGTCATGTGAGGAGTTTTCACTCTTCTCTGTGTCAGAGGTTATAAAGGCCTATATATATAGCATATAATATAATTAATATATTTTAAAATATTATTTAATTCAGTGTTGCAAATCAGAATTTTCATCAGCTGTTACTCCAGTTTTCAGTCATGATTTCAGAAATAATTTTAATATAACGATTAATGCAGTGATGGATTTGCTGCCTAATATTTTTTTGGAACATGCAATATTTTGTTCAGAATTCCTTTATGAATCGAAAGCTGCAAAGAACAGCAAAATATAGCATGCACTTACTTTAAGCGACAGTATTCAGTGTAAATTGTGAAGATCATAATTAATTATCGCAATTATATTTTCAAGGGAGTACTCAACAGTTATGACTTTTATTATTTTCTGGTGTGTGTGTGTATATATATATATATATATATATAAGATGTTCAGTATATGATCCAAAGTAACTACTTGAGTAGTTTTTTATCCCATACTTTTTCACTCTTACTCAAGTAACTATTCGGACTATTACTTTTACTTGAGTAAATATTTCTATAAGTACTTTTACTTGAGTACAGTTCAGTTTTTGGGTATTCTACCCACCTCTGCATACATTACCACATATTACACTTCTACAGTAACTACTACTACTACTCTATCATTCTAATTACTAATGTTAGTTAGTTAGTTAGTTAGTTAGTAAGATAAGAATACAACTTTTTGTCCCACTTTATATTAGGTGGCCTTAACTGCAATGTACTGTACTGTACTTCATGATTACATAAGTGCAATGTACGTATTGTGTTAATATTATATTGCAAAACATTTTTGCTGCTATTGAGGTGAGATACGGGAAAGGTTAGAGACAGGTTTAGTGGTATCATTCAAAGGTGAGTTAAGGTGTAAGGGATGTAATTAAATATAGGTATTTAAAAAAATAAGTACAGTGTGAAAATATGTACAGTATATACACAATTAGTGCATTGTGCCAGGTGATTAATTTAGATGTACATAGTAGTTAAGGCCAGTTAATATAAAGTGTGACCAAATTTCCTTTAATTTATTTATTTATTTATTTTATAAATAATTTAGAATTATTAGGCATATTCTGATGAAGCTCAGGGCATTGTGGGTGTTGAAGTTTTCCTTTTCTTTTTTTGTGTTATCGCTGTTGCCCTCTGTACAGTACATGTAGGACTGATAGGAAAGAAAGAAGAAAAGAAAGAAATTGTGATACTACTGCATTAACAGCCAACTTTCATTAAACTCTGATCTTGCCAGTGGTGATCTAACTCATTTTGTCTACATGTATTTATAAAGCAAATAAGGTCATGTTTGATTTCAAGCTGACTCGATTTCATTCTATGAAAGAGCAATATCTCAGCAAAAAAAAAACTTCCTTTGGGAAGTGATGCCAGCTGATGAAAAATTTGTAGAGATGCTATACTGACCTGCATAGATATAAATACACAGTAATCAGGTCTTATATACTAAAACTAATGAGTTACGGCCAGTAACCAACAGCCAATGTTTTTAAAAAGACTTTTTTCTTTCCTTCTGTTTCTCGCTACAGTTCTCTTTGGCCAGTTTATGTTCTTCCAGACGACCCCTGATGATGTGCTGGAGATCTTTGACGGGCCCTCGACGGAGTCTGCGCTCCTCACCTCTGCACACAGCTCTCACTCAGGTAAAAGGCTTTGTTTACATCCACCGCATTAGACCAACTAAAGGCACGTCTGCCGAGAGGAGATGACAGTAAACCACACGAAGGACTGCTGCAGTCAGATTTCATTCCCAAATGTCGTGTTGTTGTTAATGTGTGTCTGACACGCAGCTGGGATCCAGAAATTTGAAACCACATAGAATATCTGGGACTTTTTAAAAGGGTCATATGATTGCGATTTAAAATGATCCTTTCTCTTTGGAGTTTTACAAGCTGTTAGTGCATAGATGCGTTCCCTGAAGTTGCAAAGAGTAAAGTCTCAAAACCAAAGAGATAGTCTATATAAAAAGACTTTAAAACATCTAGTTTAAACACACCTCCACTTTTCTATGTCACAGAGTGGGTTTATTTTCAAACACCATCTAAATGTTTACACAAAGAAAGAAGGCGGAGCTATTATTCTCGCTGTAGTGTTGCTGCCAGCGCCATGTTCTGGAGACGCTGTTTCGTTGTGAAAGTGAAGCTACTTTGTTTGTGCTTCCAAAAGATGACACAACTAGAACTATCAGTGCTCAAGTTGTATTTACAACACTGTTCCAGAACAGCTCAACCCAAATATTAGTGTGTTCAGCGCATTTATGGAGGACGGACTAGTAAAACCTGGAGAGTAGCCTATGCTCACCTTCTTGAATTTCTCATTTAATAGGAGAGCCATTGCCGCTGAGCTCTGCCAATGAAATCACCATAAGGTTCAAAACTGAGGGACCAAACACAGCTAAAGGTTTTCATTTTGTGTATCAAGGTATGCATTTCTCAATTATTCTCTAGTAAAGTGCCCCTATTATGAGTAATGAAAGATTCATATTTTTGTGGAGTCCTCAACAACAGGTTGACATGCATGCAAGGTCAAAAAAACACATTATACTTATGATATGCATTTATTTTTTTACATTTTTCCAAACCTGTCCTTTGCGTGACACTAATCTGTGGTGATTGGTTCTTATTTTTGTTGCATCATGCCTGTAGTGCCTGGTAATGATGTTATGCTGCTTTGTATACAGCGTTACCTGGGAAACAGCTATTTTTAGGACTCATTTCAATGATTCAGAGTCGACTCTTTCTTTTGAGAGTCAATAACTTCATACACAGTGCACTTTTAAAACTTTGCAGGATGTTGCATTTAAAAAAATCCATAATAGGATATTTTAAGGGGCAATATGTATACTGTGCACATGTTTTCTGTGTGTAGTCAATAACTTTAAAAATAAGTTTTTTTTCTTCTTGCATTTCTGCAGCTGTTCCGAGGACCAGCGCTTCCCAGTGCAGCTCTGTGCCTGAGCCGCGCTACGGGAAGCGCATTGGGAATGACTTTGGATTGGGCACGGTGGTGCTTTTCGAGTGTAACCCAGGTTATACTCTTCATGGTGCCAGTGCCATCAGGTGTGAGGCAGTGCCCAACACACTGGCCCAATGGAACGGCACTGTGCCAACATGTGTCGGTATGTACACCCCCACATGTCTGTGTGCTCAATACTGCCCCGTGCTGCTGGGGAAGACCTGTGGTGTGCATGTCAGCTATGACCAGATGACCAGGTAGAGACAGAGGCTCTGTTCCAAAACTGCCCTTGTAAGGAAGCATTTTAGGCACATCCCAGGCTGTTCAGGAATGATTGTGCTGTCTACTAAAATGCCTCATTTTAGCCAGATTTTAATTCGGCGTTGTGTGCATTCATGGAAAGACAAACCCGTAATTAGACGAATCACGAATTAAATTAATTAATAGTGTTTATTAAATTTAGAATGTAATAATGTATTAAATTAATCTGTTGTAATCACAACTTTTTAGAGATTTATCTGAATTAACATTATTAATATTAGTAGTATAATCTAATGCAGCATAATTTAATTAAATAAATAAAAATGTAGTTAAATCTTTTCTAGATTACTCATTATTTAATTAATAGTTGTTATTCATTTTTATGGAACCATTTATAAATTAAATAAAATTAATCAAAAGTGATACTTTAATTTTTTAATAATTTTTTAATCTTATCAATGCAGTATATTTGAATGAAATTAATTTAAATATTGCTTTATTAATAGAATTACTTAATTGATTAAATAATTATATTAGTGTTTATTTTTTTTATTCTATTATATTAATAAATACATTAACAACAAGGATTTTTTTTTTTTTAATCAAAGAGTATATTTTAAATTACATTTCTTAAGTTGTATTGTTATAGTAAAATATAATATACATGTTATATGAATTTAGTGTCTGCTGTGACTAGGCATGGTATTTCGTAATTTGGTTAACACCAAATTTTTTTTCCTAGCAACATGTTAATGCTAATTCATTGAAATCAATAGCAAGTCGAATCTGCTGCGTGTGTCACATGAGGAGCATGTGAGTTTCTGCTTTTGTAGAGAACTCCAGATAAGTCACGTATGTAGTTCCATGGTGGTTTGGATGCTGGTCCTTAGAAGTCACTCGCCATGTTGTGCAACAGAGCCGGAGAGATTTGAGGAGGTTTTATTAAAAATAAATGTGCTGGGAGCTAATGGATACAGGAGCGTTCACACTGTGTGGAGGCCCCCATGAAATGCAATTTCAAGTAAATGTGAATCTCGGGTAAATCTCTTGATGCAAGTTGACAGAATACTTTCCTTCTAGCCGTGTCCTCATACAATTTAATAGAAATGGTCCTATGAGAGAATCAACAGGCGCTGGAAGCAAAGCCACCATACTTACGCTCCCACCAACCAAACAATGCGGCATCATTTTCTCAGCGTATAACTCAAATAGTCACGATTTTGTACTACAGAACTCAATATCTTGCTGTTTTTTTTCTCCTGATATCGTTTCATTGTCATTTTTCACCTTCACTCTTGTCCTTGGATTGAATACGCTTGTTTTTTAAGCCTTACCTTAAGATTTCTGTGTAAATGGCACATGCGAAATGAGTATTTGCACATCCCTAATGATAAAATCTTGATCAGCCTCACATTCATAACCAATATTAAAGACATAGTCCACACAAAAATGAAATTTACTGTTAATTTACTTACCCTTAGGTCACCCAAGATGGCCTTTTCTTCAGTAGAACAGCCAAGATGATTTTTAGCTGAAACCGTTGTCCTTGGTGATTCATAAAATTCAATTCAACAGCTACCATCACTTATAAAAGAGCATATCAGGCAACGCAAAATTAATACCTGTGGCTCATGACAATATATTAAATGAAAATTCTGTCATTGCTCACCCTCGTGTCATTCCAAACCCGTAAGACCTTCGTTCATCTTCAGAACACACATTAAGATATTTTTGATGATATCAGAGAGCCATCTGTCCCTCCATAGAAAGCAACACAACTGAAATGATCCCAGGTCCAGAACCATAGCAAAACCATCAGTAAAACAGTCCATGTGACATCAGTGGATCAACTTCAGTTTTGTGATGCAAGGAGAATACTTCTTTTTGCACAAAGAAAACATCAAAAATAACATCATTTACTCTATCCATTCTTCTTCTGTGACTTATGTCTTCCCCCATTTTGCACTGAAAAGATTGATTTCAGAAGCATGAGAACAATTTGTTTGTATGAAATTTAAATAAGACAACGTGAGGAGCAAATAACAGTCTAAAATGGCAACATAAGGTTAACAAAACAGCCATTATTAAAACTCCTCAGCCCCTTGTTCACCGCATTGGGTACATTTGGTAACTTTATTTTATTTCATTCGTCTTTGTCTGGCTGTGAGAAACCACAAGAAACTCTTAATTCATCACTGACGAACTCGTGCATCACATATTTAGCACTAGTCGTTGATAACTTTGGCGCGTTAGCGCTGCTTCTTTGCTAGCTAATGTTACACGCATTAGGATAACTGAGCTGGTTAATCTTCAGATGAACTTGAATAAAACACAAAACTTTTAAAAGTGTTTTAAATGGGAATGAAGTTCGAAATGCTTACCTGATTTTTTTCTGTGACCGCGTCGCGAGCCGCGCAGCTGTGATCCTGGAAGTGAGTGAGCTTGTGAGCTGCTGGAGATGTGCCTGACTGAAAAATGTGCGCTTTTTCTTTTTTTGAAAAATCATCTCAAGTAAAATTTAATTACTTTAATAGTATTAATGTAGGCTTAATATAAAACAGATTATTATATTTATTATATTAGCATTTAGTTATTTAATTAGCTATGAAAGGTAATATATGACCATTAAAAATAACCTATAACCTATATGAGACAATCATTAATTAAGATAATTTTTCTTTTAAACTTGTGGTCAGTCATTTAGACATAATCATAGACTGTATGGGAATAATAGATAAAATTAATTAATAGTAACTTATTTAGGTAGTTATGCTTATCCTAATTAGGTTTTGAGTTAATGTCAAAAAAAATAAATTAAATACTTTTTTTTTGAGTCACTCATTTCATTTAGCGACTTTCACTGTTCTACAGTGTTCTTCTGTGGTGTCTTGTGCGGTGGTGCTGTAAGAGGGTAAATCAAACGCCACACCTCTGACATTAACACCTGTTATCACTGATTATTTCCACAAAAGAGAAAAGCCTCAGTGAATCACCAGGAGTTTTATATTCTATTTTACAGTGTGTGGGCTTTGCACACAGGGTTGCCATTGGTAACCGTTCAACGTAATTCTTTTTTTATGGCATTTTCTGCACAGGTGCTGCAGGTCCGTGTGTCCATTACTGGATTCCCCTTTGTCGCTTTATGTCATGCCTCTTGAAATAATTCTTAAAATAACATGCACGCACATTGTTTTGGGGACGTTTTGATGCTCATTATTCAGCGGCTAATGTCCTGGCTTAGTAGTTAGCTGACATGTTGAGCCGTGGTCCTCATGTGGGAGGCACAGGTTCAGTCTCAGACGTGTCGGATCCCCTTCCGCCTCCATTTCAGCCTTTTATTAGGGATGATAATAGGCAGATCCATTTTGACACGCATCTGCTGTCACCTGTCAGTCACATACAGGGCTGGTGAATTGAGCTGGTGCCAGTACTGCAGAAAAATTGCTATCATTGGCCTCAGTTTAGAGTTAAAAAGATGCAATAATAGCAATCTTTCTGTAGCGCTGGTGCTGAAGCACCTATATGAAAAGCGGGAAATGTCTCTATATAGCAAATACCATATAATTTAAGAAATGTTTTGTTTAATATAAATAAATGAATATATATATATATATATATATATATATAATATCAAATATTTTTTATTTATTATTTTATTTATGCAATTAAAGCATTTTTTTTTTTTTTAGACTGCATTAATTTTCTATTATTTAGTATTTGCTAATTAAAAATGTAAAATATAAGAATGATTTTTAATTAATTTTAATTAAATTGAAATACATTTTATTAAAATTATATATAAATATATTATATTGTTAATAAAAAAAAGAGTTATCTGAAATAAAAAGTAATAGTTAAAATAATTTATTTTGTTAAAATATTATATTAAATCGTATTACTAATGATACTAGTTAAATATGAAATTATATTACTGCTAATAAAAATTATGCAATTAATCTTAAACAGGGTGTCTGTTTTTTAAATGTTAATTAATATAACTACTTAGTAAATAAACTTGCATCTACAGAGCCAGCAATATGTAGATATAAGTAAACCAGAGTGCAGTGTTAATAAATCAGATGCAGTCTAGCTTTGCGAGCAAACCAAACGACACACTTCTACTAGCCATGATCAAGTGTTAACATTAGCTTTTACCCACATGTGTGTTACTCTATTTATGGTAGCGGCTTCATTGATTTACATGAATTGCTCTGTGCCCCGAGCAACGTGCTCATCCTCTCTTTGAGCGCCGGCTGCTAATGATGACATTAACGTAGCTGGAAACCTTTTTGATTATAGCGGGGGCGTGAGAGTGCGTGGGACATCACCTGTGGAATATAGATGCGCTCCAAATGGAAGTCAACTGAATAATTGCGTTGATTTAACAGTGTTCTTCCAGGCAAGGAGAATAAAGAAGGAAAAGACCAAAGCTGAAACTGATGTGTGGTATTTCTGGGGTTTTTTTGAACCGTACAAAAGCGACGACGTGCCGCCCAGAGGTGCACCTGGCGATTGAAAACAAAGTGATTGACTCAGGCCTCCAGATCACCTCGGCGCCTTTGACAGATAGCGTCAAATACCGCCTGTGAAGACAGAACGCCCTTGCGGTAGTTAACATCCAGAGAGGATTCACGCTTATTGATAGCTACACAAAAGGTGCTGAGCACATTGTCTGGCGAAGCCTCAACAAGCAAATAAAAATTGCTTTACTGAGCCCTCCAAAGGTGACAAAAAATGTCAGGCTTGCCAGAAGATTCATTTCTCGTCCTTTCAATTTATTCCAGTTAGAGTGTTTTTTCCCCCTGCTTTTGTTCTTAGCTGGCGCTTGTGTGCTTTGAATGTTTTGAAAGCGCTAATGAAAATGGAAAATTTAAGTCATTTGAAATGATGTGTTCCTGGTCAATTAGACAGTACAGTGCGGTAATTGTGAACATACAGCAGTGGCAATTTAACATATACACGTTACGAGTCCTTGAGATCTTTTTGATGATGAAAAGGTTATGCTTTGCAAGTTCTCAAGAAGGCGTAAATGCAGCCAGTGCAATGAATCGCTTTCTTAATCGGTATTTTATCTTTATCAATATTTCTACTAATATTGACGCTTAATATAAATGAGTAGTTGACCCAATAATTAATATTGTATGACTCAAACCTGTATGACTTTACTATTTTCCATGTTACACTATACATTCTCAGAAATAAAGGTACAAAAGCTGTCACTGGGGGGCATTTTATACCTATTAGGTTCAGAAATATACACTTTAAGCACTAATATGTACACCAGCTTTTGTAGCTCTATTTCTGACAGTGTGTGAACATAATCAGACAAAATGACAAAAAGAACCATAAAGTAACCCATATGAGCCTTGCACTATATTTCAAGTCTTTTAATGCTGTTTTATGATATTTTTGTGTGAAAAACTCAATATTGGTGTCCACTCAATGAACATACAGTACCTGTCAACCCTCCCGTTTTTCCCGGGATTATCCTGTATTTTACCATTATATCATGCAGTCATCCCGTTTAATTATTTTCCAATATCTCTCCTGTCTTGCTATAAAAAAAAAAAATATGTAAAAACCCCACTGGGTGTATTTTATATCACCTCTGGTAAAACTCCTGTAATTTGTATGGGCCTAACCTTATTATATGGATAATCATGTCAATATATGCCAAGGTTGTCTGGTTGCCAGATCTTGTATGAAGCGCATCCTTCTCACACAAATTTTAAACCCATCCTCAGCTTGGCAACTTTACATACCAGTGATGCTTTTGGTATCTGTGCGGTAGTGATGCACGGATGGCGTTTGTGTTGTTTTGTGTAGTTTTAAAAGTGTTGCATATATGGCGACTCGTGCATTCATTCTGTGCAATCATGTCTGAGCCAAAGTCCGGTCAGACAGTGCGCACTGCCGTGGTTTGCATCATACAGCGTGAAACCAGACCTCATTTGCCCCAATCTAAAGCATATACACTGCCTGAATCGGTTCCTATCGCCTACACTGTGCACTGTGTGCCATTCACCGTACAGAAAATAATAACGCTATAAACAAGCGACAGATCTCATCAGAAGCTATTTATAATGATTCTAGAGAGCATTTGATTGGTCAGAAGATTTGATGAGAAGCTGAGGTGACGAAAAAACAAAAAATGTTCATCCGTTTTGGTGAAAGTGACAGAACTGCACGTTTTTGTTGTTGTTTTTTTTCGCGAATTTTGTCACTGTTTCGGAGCACACTGCTTTATAGATAACATACTGATACTAACACCCGACACCCGAAAAATAAAAACTACTCATGTAAATTGAGTACATGTAAACTTCAAAAGGCTATGGTTTCATTGATTTAAATATGAGCGCTGCAAGTTTTAAAGGCAGGTGCTGCGCTGCTTTGTTTACTGCGGTTACCCGGGAAACGGCTTTATATGTCAGGGTATGTCAATGCATCAGAGTTGGTGAGAGAAGTACAGTAGTGATGTCCGATTTGAGAATGAATCATTCTTTTGAGTTTGATTCTTTCCTTTGATTCTTTGATCCAGTTCACAAGAACGGTCTGAATGATTCATTCGCATATTAATTATGATCTAGTTCTTGAATTTAGCCTGCTAACTCAATAATAATGGTTAAGTCCACTGGATTTTCATCGAATTGCACCCTAATTCAAGCATGTTCACACGTTCAGACTGAATGATTCGTTTACAAATTCATTCGATTCAGGTCTTGAATTCAACTTATCTGACAGTCATGTAGTGGTATTGTATGACTTTGAATATATTCGCTACATGACTAATTGATGCTTTCTTCAATAACTTGCAAAAAGAAAGTCGAAACGTAACATAAAAAAAGGACAGATGTTATTTCTGCGTGAACACTCTTTTAAATGACAGTATATACCTTACAATAGCCAGTTTTGTTTATTCACTCAAGTGTCCGGTTTTACATAGATTGAATTAATGCCTGTGACCAAAAATATCATTATGCTTGCACTTAAGCTCGACAACTCTTCAGAAGATAAGAGTTTCTCGCTGCTCAAAGGATTCCCTTCAGTGGGCTGAAATATGAAAGGAAACTTCAAATAGAAGGAGTGCAAGGTTGAATAATTGAAAATGATGAATGCATAATGCTTTTTAAGGAGAGTGGGATGAAGCCTATCTAAAAGATGAAGGTCTCAGGGATTGTGGCCCCGGACATACAGGACACTGCATCTGGAAATGGTCGTTCGGATTCCCGGGACGTAATGCATAAAAAATAAGGAGGCTTTTTTTATGCATAACCAGTCTGTGTTAAGTCCGTTCTAGATTAAAGCAGATGCGGTGACATGTATTAACATTAATGTGTGGCACTTGAGTTCTGCAGCAGGTAATGACATCCCTTGGGTTTGGGGAAGGATGGACCGACCCAGTTGATTGTTGGCTGCTTGCTTCAGCGAGAGCATCATCAAAAGCAATCCGTTCTCTCGCAGTGCTTTTCAATATAGCTTGCATTAGAATGGAAAATATGGCTGTAAGGTAATCAATAATGTTCTCTTATGTAATCGTACAACAAAAAGAATATGTTCTTTTGGTGGTGGTAGTTGTTGTTGTTCAGACATCCCCTTAATCTCAACATAGGCCTGTTTTCTCGTTTTATAATATTTTAACAAAACTTGAAAACTCTGCCTCAAGAACTCTCCTTTTCAGCCACAAAACTGTAAAATGGACTGAAATGCATTGTGTTCCATTCTGAATATATTTGGTCTTCTGAGGTGCTTCCTTTAAGTGTTATATAAGATGCTTTATTTAACTTGTATACTTATTGTATATTTCTAATAATTTTTAAAGCTTAATAGATTTTTTTCGGTAACACTTTATAAGGTGTCGTTTGTTAACATTAGATAATGTATTAACTAACATGAACAAACAATGATCAACACATTTATTCATCTTTGTTATATATATTTCATAAAAATATAGTCGTTCATTGTTAGTTCACAGTGCTTTAACTAACGTTAACAAATACAACTTGTGATTTTAATAAAGCAATCAGTAAATGCTGAAATTAACATATTAGCTTAAATCAATAAATGTTGAACAAGCATTGCTTAATCTTAGGTTAACTATTGTTGTTAAATAATGAACCTTATTGTAAAATGTTACCGATTTTGTATTTGAACAATGTATAAAGGTAACCCCATAGACGTTGCATCTTTATTTGTATCACTGGGATCAGATCCTATACGAACCTCACACCTTAATATCAATAGTAGATGTAGATCCATCGCTGAAATCCAACATCTATTAAACATATTAATCTGCTTGAAGTTTACTTAAGAAAGCACTCAGCAAACAATGTTGAAGATGTTTTTCTGAATCCAAAGACTTTTCTATATAAAGCAAACTTGAAAAACCTTTAAAAAAATAAATAATAATATGAATATTTTTTCTCTCTCTTTTTTTCCATTTTGATTTGTTGCTCACCACTATTTTTTTTTTTCATTGCACTTATTAGATTATTTTTTGTTTAGTGTTTAGTAGTGCTGGGCACAAAAAATAAAAGTTTTTCTTTACATAATATATTTGTATATACTGTGTATATTTATTAAGTATATAGTCAAGTCAAGTCAAGTCACTTTTACACATGCATGTATATATTTAATGAAAATATGTTATGTTTACATATTAAATATATTTAGATATAATATCAAATATAA
>JAUCMS010000084.1:132312-154641 GCA_032357445.1 Enteromius radiatus | reverse complement strand
TAAACGCATATATTATGTAAAGAAAAACTTTTATTTTGGATGCGATTAATCGCGATTAATCATTGCCCAGCACTAGTGTTTAGATTTTTATCTGACACATTGTGCTCTTAAAACACTAGCATTTTTATTTTTTATTCTTTACATAATTATGCAATTCTTTATTTATTTATATATATATATATATATATATATTTTTTTTTCTTTTTTAATGGTTACTTATTTATTTTTTATGTATATTTTTTTCATATCATTTGGCTTAGAAAGGGCTTGTTTTCTAGTTTTTGTTTCTTGTGTCTCTCTGCCATGTTTAGTCTATCTGTTTTTTCTAAATCTGTCTTTCAGTTCCGTGCGGAGGAGTTCTGACCACGCGCCGCGGGACCATTCTGTCTCCGGGTTACCCTGATCCCTATGACAACCATTTGAACTGCGTCTGGAAGGTCTTTGTACCGGAGGGGACTGGAATACAAGTAAGACAAAACTCTCGTTTTTTATTATTATTTTTGTTTTTGTGTGTGTGTCTTCTGAAAAACATTATGGATTATGATTAAGAAGTGTGTTTGATTACTTAACAGAGGATTAGCATATTTTCAAGAGATTCACATTATTATTAGTTCATGTATTACTGAATATTACATTATATTTTGCCTTTATTTACAACTTTTGAAGTTTAAGCAGGAAGTGCTGCGTTTTATAATGATGCAACATGTTATACAGGGGGAAAAGGTATAATAGCAGTCAAGCAGTATTGGTTTTCACTGGCTGATATCTACTGTAAAGTACAGCAGCGCTTAACATCTGCTTTTGCTTTACATTGAACACAGTACTAGGATTGTTTATCATTATACTGCTTAGGCCGAACAATATGCACAATTATTAACATGATATAAACTGAATAGGAAAATTGTGTAAATACAGAAACAGAAGCATAAATGTGATTCATCGTCCAGACACATGGAACAAGCTCTGGATCAAATGTTGATTTAGCATTAGTCATATCACAATATGACAGATTTTACCAGTTGATTGAATACACAGCCTTTGACGTCAACGACAAAAGAGGTGTTTTCTCCTCGTTTTGAAGATTTAAAAGCCTATTTACTCATTAAAATTAGCATTTCAATTTGACTGACTTCAGCCAGAGCACTCGAAACTATATAGAATATTTATTTTAACAAAAAGTATCTTGTAATTATTTTTCTGTAGATTACAGTTGTGACTTTTTCCACCGAACACAACTGGGACTCCCTAGACTTTTACGATGGTGTCGACAGCAATGCTCCGCGTCTAGGGAGCTATTCGGGTAAGATGGAAACCATCTGTTTTTCTCCCTAAATTTGATATTGTTTTCCAAATAACCCAAGCACACCATGTTGACTTTAATATATTCTGCAAATACAACTGTTGCGCACTCAACCCTGGTGTCATTTTTTTTTTTTTGCACACTGTAGTCAATCTGAAGAAACGCAATGTATCGCATCTGCGAAATAAGACAATGTTTTTTTTGTAACCTCATGTCGCCCGGCTTTCATCTAGAGATTTGTTTTGTCATCCAAAGCACATCAATATTTGAGCTGTCGTGGGATATCATGGATCAACAGCTTTATAAGCAGCAGGAGTGAACTCCAAGAGTTTCCCTGGTGAAGTAGGAGACAGAATGATATCAGTGTAGTGCTGAAAACGATATCATGTTTTAACTAGTTATTTATTTTATTTTATTTAAAGTTGAGTTTAGTTTTTTATTTAATCTTTTATATTGACTTTTAGCACTCTGTTGTTATTTTCTTTGGGATTTTTTTTTCCGTTTTTTACATTTTCATATCTATCTTTGGAATCCTCCGAAGTGAAAGACATGGGTATGACATGCCACAATTAATTTGTTTTTTTCTTTTGTTTTTTTGTCATATTTGTTTTTTGTATAGACATTTTTTCTTTGCATTTTATTTTATTTAGTTTAGTTTATTTTTTTTATTATTTTAGTTTATTTTTGAAATCTGTTGTTATGTATTTATTTCACTTTACGTTTTTTTTTTTTTTTTTTCGCTAGGGTTCTTTTTCTTACCTTATGTTTTCATATCCTCATAAGTGGAAAAGTTTGAAATATATGCCACAATTTATTTATTTTATTTTGTTTTTGTCATATATTTTTAGACTTTTTTTTTGTTGTTTATTTTTTTATACTAACTTTTTGAAATTTGTTGCAATTTCTGTATTTATTACATTTTTTAAAATTGTTTTTACATTGTTTCTTGTTCTTTTTGTTATATTTAATTAATCTTTTTCAAATTTATTTATTTGTTTATTTTTCTTTAGTTTTTTGTTTCTTTTTCTCTTTTGGTTTATACTTTTTTAATAGATTTTTAATTTTAAAAAAGTTAATTTTAATTTTTTTAATTTTTATTTTTTGTAGTTATATATTTATTTTCTTTGTAAAGAGTTTGTTTAGGGGTTGTGTGTGCGTCTTCTACTATCTGTCTTTCAAAAAGGCCTTTTTTCCTCTCGATATATATTTTACAGACTTTTTGTTTTCTCTTTAGAGTAGGAGACAGAATGACATGAGTGTAACGCGGGTGACTCAGATGGAAAGAGCCCTCAGAAGTGAAAGACAGATTTTAATTATTTGCCAGCATATCGTCTCAACCGAGCGCAAGCATCGCGTCAGGAGCACAAAGCAAAATAAATATGCGCTGACCTTAGCGGGTGCCATCCCTCTCAGACAAAGCATTAAGTATTGTTGACAGCTTGACGTTTAATCTGCTCTGAGGACAAATGAAAGATTAAAGGAAGTTATGGGATGCAGACGCCTCGTGCATAAAGAAGGTGAAACGGCTGCGGACAGAATACTTGGATGCTCTTCTCGTGGGAAATATGGGACCACCTCGGTCTAAATTCCCCTGTGGTTAAGGCTGCAAGTGTAATGCCTGCCTCTATTCGTCACAACCTCTTTAGCACTGAATGTCAGCGGCCGCTCGACAAATAGCCCATCATCCAGACTCCAGAGCAGCTACAGAGCATCGCTCCGCTTGATGGAGGTCACCGCAGGTTCACAAAACTGCAATAGGTCTGATCTGTCTTGTTGTGTGCCCAGCTGTAATTTCGCAATGATTAGGTGGACAGCGGTGAGGTGTGACCCAACTTTAGCTGCAACGCCACTTCATCTGTCGACTCGATAAAGCCGCTGACATTCACGACAGAGTTGAATGACATGCGTAGAAGTCTTTTGAAGGAATGTCACAATCCCAGCAGTATCGACTGCAGGGAACTGTAGGAAACAATGTGCTGTTATGCCTGTCATGCAAACGAGAATTATTTTCTGATGCTAATTCCTCTAGGGACCACGATTCCACCTCTGCTGAACACCACGTCCAACAACCTGTTCCTCACCTTTCAGACTGACATGAGCGTCTCTGGAGCTGGTTTTCACCTGGAATATACAGGTATGATGACTGTTCACCTTTGTTTCCTGTGGGAACTTAATATAAAAATATTTTTAAAAATATATAAAAACATATGTATATCTCACAATTCTCATTGTTTTACATTTATGTCTCACAATTTAGATGTATTTTTTTTTTTTTGTTGCAATTGAGAATTGTTTCTTATAATTCTAAGAAGAAATTCCAAATTCCATCAGTTTTGTGAGATACAAAATCAGAACTATGAGGAGAAAGTCCAAAGCAATTGTGAGATATAGACTATGTATTAAAAAATCAGTAGACAAGTTAAATATTATGTGACATATATACTAATAATAGCAAGAAAAAAAATCTGAATCACAAAAGAAAAACTTATATCTAATTTCTGCCACAGAAAAAAAAAACAATTGCAAAAAAAGAAAAAAGAAAAAATGTATTAAAAGATAAAAATAAATTTAATTAAATTAAAAGATAAAAACCGTATACATAGGATAAAACTTAAAAAAAATAAATAAATAAAATAAAAAAATATATATATAACTTATTTATTTTGGTAGAAAAAATGTTTACTTTTAAGTTTATATATCACAATTTATATCAGACTTTTCTTTTCCAGAATTTTGAGTCTAAAGTCAGTCTGAACTATAGAAATTGGCAGAATTATGAAATTGGCAATTAAATATTTTTATTTTTATTATAATTTTTGTATTCTGTGGCAGAAAAAAAGTGGCAATAATTCTCGCAATTCTGTATAAAATAGAATAATTATTGCACAATTGTATTATTACAATAGTATATTTTGTTTTGAATGTTTGTAGTTAGATCTATAATGAAAACAACTGTATTATTAATATTAATAAGCAGCATCTGGATATTTTAGCAGCAGCATCAAATGTTTTTTTTTTATTATTAAATTGAATGTATTGTTATCATTATAATCATTGCATCACAGTTTAAATTGCACTCACAATATGTATCAGATGAGCATTGCATATTTTTGATAGGACTAAACTTTTAATAAGTAATTAAATTAAATTTACATTTAAATTTAATTTAATAAAATAAAAAAAAAAAACACTTTGTGCAGTAATTTGTTGCACAATTTATTACATATTTGTTTTCCTGAACATCTTTTGACTATTAACCAGCACCTGAGAACAGTAAACGTGTGAGTGTGGTTTTACATTTTTTTTAAATATGAACTGAAAATCTCAGCGTGCACTTGAAGAAAATGGTTGGTTCAGCTGACAAAGAAAGTTTGCGAGCCCTGCCACAGGCGACCACAAATGAATTGAATTTAACCGCAACATGAATCACGCAACATTTGTTATGACTCATTTCTCTCGAGGGGCTCCTTTGCATCTCTCAGTGTAAACGCAAATCAATTTCCATTTGTTTTGGTGAACAGTCACATTCTGACAAATGAAGAGAGTTTCCTGTGTCCTAAGCAATAGGTTTGGACTCCTGCCCAGAATCTCAAACCCCCAGCAATGGCGTGAAAGTGGGCGACCGCTACTTCGTGGGTGATGTTGTCTCGTTCCACTGTGAACAAGGATACACTCTAAAGGTGGGCGATTTCATATCATAACATGGCAGTGATAGCTTAGTGCTCTCGGCTTCAAATGCTCAGAGACATTTGCACTCGTTCTAAAAAGCTTTTTGGCTGCTCGTTTTGGCATTTTGCCATCATTGCTTGTGTAATTGGCAGGGCGTTAAACAGGTGACTTATTTTCAGAACATCTTTCAGAAGATTGACATGCGATCAAAAGGCGTTTGTTCAATTATGAGCACTCATATGTCCCAGGGGTTGATTTTTGGCTTAACTTTTGTTTTTGAAGAATGCATTAAATGTCTTTTCCTATGACTTTTATATTTGCTACTTTAATGCTTTTTATGTGTACTGTAGATGTCATTGCTTTTACACTTGTACCAGACACAGGCTTTTGATCTAAACAATTCAGCATTTCAGTATTTTTTAGTAAAAATGACAACTCTCTTTAAGTTTTCTTCTTTCGAAGTTATTATTTTCTTTCAGAAGTTATGAAAAGGAAAGAGGTGCATTTGTAATACATAGTTCTGTCAGTTAGCTTACAATCTGTTAATTATGCAAGAAGTGTACAATGTATGTTTTAGGCTGTGTTAGCGTGTTCAGAATGTGAAAATGCAAAAATAAATAAATATAAATAAATAAATATATATATATATATGTATGCATATTGTGTATTTGCAGAATGTGTGTGTATATACTAAATGTTTTAAAATTTTATATATATATATATATTTATATGTAAATAATAATAAATGTAGCTGAGTGTATTCAGAATGCATGTAATGTTACGTAGCTATGAAATTCGCCTGAGCATTTTCTGCTCAAAATGTAATTTTTATAGATGTAAATTGTCAATGTAAAGTGTAAAAACAAAAAAATAATCATGAAATGTGTGTATTTAGATTGTATGAAATGCTAGCCATGTGGTTAGCCTTATCATTTTCATGTTATTTGTTCCAGCATTAGCTTTGTAAAATTATGTGAATGTGTATGTCGAATGCATGAGATGATAGCAGTTAAATTAGCCTCATGTTCACAGTGTTTTTTCTGTCACTCTAATGTTGAGTAATAATAATGCAAAATGTTTGAAAATAGGACATTAGCGGCAGCATGTTTAAAAAGTCATTTCCACTGCATGTGTTCATTATATTTCTGGTAAGAAAACAAAAATGATGCATGTGCAGTGTATATATACTGCTGGCCATTAATAGACAGACTAAGAAAGAAAAGTTCAGAGGTGGCCGTAGTTTAAAGTTCAACGTACGATTTTCTGTTCTTCTGTGCTTTTTATTGGATTCATTCACAGTGCCAAGGCTTTGTTATTTTTGCTCCTCACGTCGTACGCGGAAGAGCACGTTGAATGATACATTTCCTACGAGTGATTCATCTTCCTTCGGAATTGGTGAGAGCTTCTTGGAAAAGTCAATATCTTTCTTCATTTCCACTCGTTGCAGGGAAGTGCATATATAACCTGCATGCCGGGGCCTGTCAGAAGATGGAACTACCCAGCGCCCCTCTGTCTGGGTATGTTTTATTTGCAGTCATTTCTCCCCGTTTGGCCTTTTCAATGAGAGCATTACCACTGCTTTGCCTCTCCGTAATCGCAATTCTTCAAATTAGTGTCTTGCGACAACCTTATGTTCCTGTTAGTTGAGGAGTTTGTGCCGTTTGGTCTTATTTGATTTCAATGTAGCAGCTGTTTCATCACCGAGCGCAGAGAGATCAGCCGTGGTCTGTTTAATCAAATGGACTATGAAAAAGCTTTCTTCAGGCTAGATCTTTGAGGTCCTATTCAGTCTAATCTTCTTTTTTTCATTTTCTCTTTTGTTGAAATCTATTAGCCTTAAACCCTTCTTCCGTGTCTCATGATTTCTCGCGGCTATAACACCATCTTTCACGAGTTACTTGCCATCTATCTGTAATGCTGTTAATGTAGAGCGACTTACGGTCTGCTAACGACGCTGCAGGACCTCAGGTTAAGCGGCTTGCGCGACAGTGCAAAACCATAGTGCAAGTTCACTTCTAATAGATTTTCTCTGACTAGATATGGCTGCAAATGCATTTAAAACAGTATTATACAGTACAGTACTATAAGAGGTCATAATGTGAAATAACCATGAATAGTTGTATAGTATGTCTATAAACTAGTCTTAACACATATTCATGAATAATTACCGATAACTTTAACTATGGCTTTAACTAAGAGAAATAAATTGAATAATTGTTGATTATACATTGTTTTTTAGGCTCTGTTTGGAAGATTTTATGGTGCAATTTTATCATTTTAGGTTTTATGGTTAAAGTCATTCCACGGAAATATGATTTTAGCAAACCACTTGCAAGTTATTTTAATTTTACTGTATTGAAGAACAGTCTAAGAAGTTACAAATTTAGTGCTGTTATTGCTCTAGGATTCTGGGAAAATAAATAGGCATTTCATCCGTATCAAAGAGAAAAGAAAATATAGATATCAATTGCATTTCAACAGAAATTAGCAAATATTTTTGCTAATTTGAGTGTGCATGCATGCACAATATATTTATTTGTTTTTTTTAAAAACACAATTTCATTCCATTTTAATTGCTTCTTTAAATTTCAAAATTAAATTAAAGTTTAAATATAAGATTTACAATCTTGAATATGTTCCATTTTTTTTTTTAATTTCCATGTAGCAGCTTTTTCACAACCATGGAATATAGATATATTTTGCAATGGAGCATTTGCAAAGTACAGCTCTAGTTAGAATGTAGCACGACTCCGATTGGAGCAGTCCGGCACGGCCGTGGCTGAAGAGTGACACTTGAAGTTTAATTGATCCGAGCTCCTGCAGTGTAAACAGAAGATTCAATGTTCTCTATTGACATTTCAATTGCTGTTCTAAAGTACTGTAAATGGACACAGCGAGTCCGAGAGGCCATTCATTACACGTTTGCCAATAAGAAGAATGCAAACACTCCCAAGCTCACAGGGGGATAAGCGCACGCTCCGAATTAAAATCAAGGGGATATACGTCAGTCTTACATGCTTCAATATTGGCCTTTCGATCTCAGCGAGTTCTGGCGGTGTTCATTTAAAAAGTCATTATGAGAAAACATAACCCATGTATCATTTTCTCCCAACCTCAAAATGAACACAGCACATTTATTCTATTAACATTTGAAAGCATTTCTTACTGCACATCATTGCATTGTTATTTATATGTACCAAGAACACGGGGCTTTCTTATATGTGCAAATGAGTTCATTTTGCATATCACTAGATTCCGTAATGGAGTTTGGACTTGATGAATATCTGTTTGATCATTTCTTATTGTTTCACTGGGTATCTGAGGTACAGTATTCTGTGCATGCTTTACTTGACTTGGCTGCTCTTGTATTTTAAGCCGAGTGCGGGGGATTCCTGTCGGACCTGAATGGAGTCATCCTAAGCCCCGGCTTTCCTGGAAATTACCCGAGTGGACTTGACTGCAACTGGACAGTAAAACTTCCTGTTGGCTTTGGTCTGTATATTCTATAACTTTTGACTTCCGTTTTTCTCCTTTGCCCCAAATAAGATTTTATTTATATCTCAGTTGTTTATATCTCTAGACAGAATGAGATTAAATGTTAAATCTCTTGTCTTAGATGTGTCTCCCGAAGAAAAAGACCTCAATAATCTTGCCTCGTGTGTTCCCAATTGAGTTCATGAACATCCAGATATCTAGTTAAGAGCTTGAATATTTCTCAGTAAATCCTATCAGCACCAAAGGGTCTCAGATACTGTTATCGTAAACTAAAATAAAAACCATTAAGTACAGTAAATGATTTGGTTGCTATGCAAGTTGAAGTACTAAAATAAAAACTAAAACTGAAATAAAAATAAATAAAAACCATTGCTGGGCAATATGTTTATGTATATATTAATACAAACACATGCATGTAAATATTTAAGAAAAATGTTATGTTTATGTATTAAATGTATTTAAATATATAAAATAATTTATATTAATATATATATACATGTAAATATTTTCTAAATGTATACTGTATATGTGTGTCTTTATATACGTATATGTGCGGGGAATGTGTATATTTATTATGTTCAAAAAAAACTTTTATTTTGGATGTGATTCACCCTTGCCCAGTACTAAAGTAAATAGACATATTAATAATGTATGTTTAAAATGTCAAATTTACTTGACAAAACTACTAAAACTTTCATATGAAAAAAAAAGATATATAAATAATATATATATATAAAAAATCATCATCAATTATATATATATATATATATATATATATAAATTGTAATACTATATTAATGACATTTATTATAGACCTCTTGCAGTATGTGAGCTAATGTTTTATTTCGGGAAAAACATCTGAGACAAAATTAATTGTGCATGAAAAGTAAATAAAAACTTCATTAAGTCATCTGAGTTATGAAACGGCAGCCTACGAAATATTATCCTTTTGCAAGATGCAAGACTTGTTTTTGTGTTCAAATATAAAAACAATGTAATAGCGACGATTTACTGGAATATTGTGTTTCTTGAAGCTGCAAGTCATGGATTGTTTTGTTCGAACTTTCAAAGTTTCCCTTCAGGTATCTGATTGTTAAACTGTACTGTATCTCTCCTCTTATTGTTTATGATCCAGGGATTCACCTGCAATTCCTCAACTTCTCCACTGAATCTGTGCACGACTACCTTGAAGTCCGTAGCGGGACGCTGGACTCGGGCTCAGTGATCGATAGGTTCAGTGGGCCCGTTGTTCCAGAATCTTTCTTCAGCACGACCCACGAGACCAGCTTCTTCTTTCACAGCGACTACTCACAGAACAAACCCGGTTTCCACATCACCTACGAGGGTAAGACGGATTAGACCTGCCCACGGCCATTACTTCCACTGTCGATACGGACACACACCATTGGAGCCCTCCTCACAATAACAGGATAGGGAATATAACCAATTGTTTTCTTTGAGTTCAGTCAAAGGCCTTTTTGAAAGCAAGTCAGTGGATCTCCGTAACATCCTCAGTCAGGTTAGTTCAGCTTCAAAAGGACATCTTTCCAAAGTGTGCGCTGGTTGGCAGGTTTCCTGAACGACTGATTGGTCTTAACCGAAAGCCCTGTATAATTAGGCTGGTTTTGGGAATGTGTACAGCTGTTGCTCTGGTGCTTTAAAGAGGATACATTTAAAGACCCGGCTTTTCTGAGAGGATTTAACCCTGCAAACAGCTAAAGCACAGCATGCTAATTAAAAACCAGCAATAAAATATCAGAAAAACAGTTATACACCATGGGTCTGAACACTACTGGAATAATTCAGGTTTTTAAAAATGTTTTTCAAATAAATATTAATAATGCATTATGAAATAATATTACAATAATAAAAAAATTATTCCTGAGATGCAAAACTGGTTTATTCAAGTCTTCAGTGTTACGTGATTCTACAAAAATTCTAAGATGCTGGTTTGCACTTTTATAAGTGTTCAAAATATTATAATAAATAATATTATTATCATTGAAAATGTAAATGAAAACCGTGATGCATTCTCTGATAAATAGAAAGTATTTTTTAATTATTATTATTATTTGCCACAAATGTTTGAATGGTAATGTGTTGCACAAAAATATCAAACAGTAAAAACATTTATTTTTAATTTATTACAATTTATTACATAAAAATATTATATTAACATTATTAACAATAATGCTATTTTACCGCATTTTTGATTAGTTATATTATGCTTTTTTAAATATTTGATCACCTTTAAAGCAACCTTTGAATTTCCTCCATAAAAAATACATATAATTGGTTTTAATTTTAATATTTCTTCAGCTGAATTCATAGTGTTACTTTAATATTATTTACATACTATTAAAAGATGTATAAATATATTGAATTGGCATTCATTTGTTTTCAATTTCAATTTCTAGTTTTAGTAATTTGAGATACCTTTGTCATTATTTACCCCAAACTGTTGAATAGTAATGTATCAAATAATAATAACAGCAAAATAATATTGCTGTTTTACTGCGTTTTTGATCAACTGTTGGTGAGACTACATTTCAAAAGTATAAAATAAATGTAGTTATTCCAAACTTTCGAATGGTAGTGCATAAGTAGAGTTATGAATGAGTTAACATCAGTGTCTTTTAGATGAAAAGCACCATTTCTCTTATTAAAGTCCTGTGTGTCATAGTACAGTATACAGTATGTGAAACTCATGGTTTGTACTGTGATGTTATAGGGTTAGCGTTACTCTAAAAACCCCTAAGTGCTACATTTTAGTATGTAATTTCTTGAAATTGTGCTCCTGGCTGATGATGAGAGGTTTGCTTCTAAATGATCCAGTTTTCACCTGGCAGTCTCCCAGAAAACCCTAAAAGCACATGGCAGTGCCCCAGGATCCACTAAGAAGCAACTGTATTGTGTTTTCGAATCTATTTTTATATTCCACCCCTTGTGCCTTTCTGGTTTACACCGCAGGAATCTGTCAGTATTTTGACTTTATGATTCCTGAACAGTGAGATGTTCCTCGTCCCTTGAGAATGACTTTGGCTTCTTAAAGAAAAAAAATAGAAGCTCTCATCCTCAGTGAAACCGCTTCCTTTGACACAGCACAGAAAGGATCTCGCTCTTCAGTATTAGACACAAAATATTTATTGCTTTTAATTTTGGATGAATCATTAGGATTTTTATGTTCTGTAAATAACTTATGCAAAGATATTTTTATGATTCCCTTATATAATTTATTGTCTACGGATTACAGAACTTCTTTTTTAAAAGAAGCAATCAGAGAAGAGCATTTGAACAAGTTCCTGCCTAATCATATATACATTTTCAGTCAAATAGGTACAGTATTAGGAGTACTTTTGCTGCTTTTTTCTGCACTTTTTAGTAATAGTTATGTACTATTAGTATTTATATTGTAGTTTAAGTTTTAGAGACTGTTATTTTTAATACATTGTTATGCGTAACAACACTGATGGACATTGGTGTTTCTTATGTCCTCTCACTGAATCAATCCCTCTGCTCCCTCAGCGTATGAACTCCAGAGGTGTCCCGATCCACGGCCCTTTCGGAACGGGGTGGTGATCGGCAGTGATTTTGGAGTGGGCATGACCATCTCGTTCCAGTGTCTGCCGGGATACACGCTCCTGGGCGAAGCGTCGCTCACGTGTCTGCACGGCATCAGCCGCAACTGGAACCATCCTGTGCCTCGCTGTGAAGGTACAGAAAATCAGCTTTTAATTAAACTCTTATGTTTTGTAAATTTATGAGATGTTCAGGGGACAATATGGACCATGTATGGATGCAGGGCTTAAGCGGTGAACTTTGGCATCACCTCTTGTCAGGTGTTTGGTCATTTCAGGTCATTTAAGGGTTGGATGCAGACTGAAGATATAATTGCTAGTTATGGGATGTTAATCTCATGGCAGAAACAGAGAAATAAATAGAGGCATAATTAGTGTAGCTGTTGTTATTATATACAAAAATGATTTGTTCAACCCAAGCTAAAGATCAGATATGACTGAGATGCGTAAGGAGAATACTTGGCTAAAGAGATGTTTAATCTAGAATTAAACAGAGAGAGCGTATCTGAACCCCCGAATGTTATCAGGAAGGTTATTCCAGAGTTTGGGAGCCAGATGTGAAAAGGCTCTACCTCCTTTAGTGGACTTTGCTATCCTAGGTATTACCAAGAGTCCAGAGTTTAGGGACCTTAGGTTGTTAGTTAGGTACTCAGGAGCTGAAGCATTTAGGGACTTGCATGCAAGTAATAATATTTTGTAACTGACACAGAACTTAATAGGCAGCCAGTGCAGAGACAGTAAAACTGAGTTAATATGAGCATATTTTCTTGACCTGGTAAGGACTCTAGCACTCGGATTACCTGTAGTTTGTTTATGGAAGACAACCAGCGAGAGGTACAATAGTTACAATAGTCCAGTCTAAAGGTCGTGAACGCATGACCTGCATCAAAAATGGGTAACATGTAGCTTGGCAATGTAAGAATGGAAGAATGCTGTTTTTGTAACATTGGAAATATGATTTTCAACAGACAAGACAAGTTGCTGTCTAATATCATACCCAGATTTTTGACTGTAGATGAGATGAAGTAATGATATATCGGTCTAGTTGCAAAGTGTTATCCAGGAGATCCTGTGTACTGTTTCTTGGCCCAATAATTAATACCTCTGTCTTAACTGAATTTAATAGGTGAAAATTAAAAAAACATTTTTCATACACTCATTTTCAATTTAGAAGTTTCATCTGGTCTTGTTGAGATTGAGAGTATCTTTAGCATAACAATAGAAACTAATCCTGCATTTTCTAATAATATTACCAAGGGGCAACATGTGTATACTGAAAACAGCAGAGGACCTAGGACATATCCTTGTGTTACTCCATGCTTTACTTTAGGCTTAATAACTGCATTATTGCTTGTTCTCCCCAAATTGCTGTTTTGATTTTATTTCTCCTCCGTCAGCACTTTGCGGTGGTAATATCACGGCCCTCAATGGGACCATCTACTCTCCGGGCCACCCGGCTGACTATCCCAATCTTAAAGACTGCATATGGAGCATCCGAGTACCTCCAGGCAACGGCATCCGCATCAACTTCACCGTGCTTAACACAGAGCCCATCTATGACTACATCACCATCTGGTAGGACTTCTGCAAGCGTTTTATAAGAACTCGTCACCTAAAGACTTGCACCTGCTGTCATATAACAACATGAGTGTTGTGCTCACAAAATAACTTTGGGTTTAGAGAAGAGATTGACCAGGTTTTTTATTTTATACTGACACCAATTATTTTAGTTTCAGAGACTGATTATTGACATGCATAACCAATTTTAATCAAATTCATAATTGCTTTTCTTGATAGTTAGATATATCCCATAACAATAAGTTTGTCTAAAAACATTAGACTGAAAAACAAAAACTGCAAAAATCTTCTTTCTTTTTTCTCTTTCCTTCTTTTTTATATTTAAATAAAGTTAAATTATTGCCTTTTAAATGAATAATATAAACCCTTTATTGATGGATTGAATGATTTTTAATATATAGTGATTAACAATATTTTCTATGTGCTGTATTTTTAATAAAGACAACAACAACAAATAAAACTAATAATAGTAATAGTTATTGTGTTTATATTATTATTTTTATGTAAGGGTTCAAAATAATAATAATAATAATGATGATGATAATAATAATAATAATAATAGTTAGTTAAATATAGTTAGTTAGTTAGTTAATGTAATTACTAACCATTCAATAATAATAATAAAACTTTTTAGACAAAATACACTTGCACGATATTATGTAATAATATAACAGTATTATTGTTCGTAGCAATAGTAGTAGTTGAAATATTGTGCAAGTTTATTTTCATCTTTGTTTTGGACTGTCTAACAAGTTCAAGTATTCGTTGAAGTATTTTTCATGTGAGACGATATAAAACCCGCTGTTTCTTGTTGGGTGCCACTGTTTAGAGATCAAATGATGCCATTATCCATAAAAATAACTATAGTAACCAAGTGAGTTTAGAAAAGTGTACACTATATCAGTCAAATCGATTATGTGCCTATGTCTAGTTTTGGATTTATCAAAATGATTTGTCAGGCACTCCACCAGAGAGTTTGTCCTTGTCCATGAAAAATGCATTTGTGCTAATGCTGCTAAGCTGAGACTTGCGTAACACTTTATTTTAGTCTTTTATCTGTTTAGTTTCACCCATTTCTCTTGTGCTTTTCCATCTTCCATATATTTCCTCCTTGACTGCACATTAATGCTGAAGTGTCAAGCGGCTGGTGTGAAAGCAAAATATAGACGCTCGTGTTCTCGTCATGGAAAATAGGATTTTTCGTGCTTTTCTGAAATATAACTGTTTGATGTACTTTATATAAAAGTCCTTCCCGACTAACGGCTCATTCGAAAATCATAAACACAATGTATGACCTCCCACATTTACATATCAATGCATATTCAAAGCTCAATGCAATTGTTACTCATTTTTCATGCAAAGTCATTTACATGCAGAGGTCTTCAAGGTACAATAGCAAAACCCTCCTGTTTAATTTCCAGGGTCAGAGGAAGGAAGCTAAATTTGTTGAGTAAGATGGTATTCAGTGCGAGGAGGACACATACCGTATGCATATATACAAAAAGCTTCTCTGCCACAACAGTACGTCATCTGAAAGGGAATAATTTTTTTACATTTTTTTTTAAAAAGCAACTTATAGTATGAAAAATATGCAAATTTTAATAAAAATTATTTAAACATTTGATATTTTTTTAACAGTGTAAAATTTTAACAAACTGAAACTATTAGACTAAAAAACAAAACTTGCGCTGTTTGCATGAAATAATAAAATAAATAAATAAATAAAAATTATATATATCATTTATTTTTATGCCATTTTCTAATGTATATAAATAGTAGGGATGTAACGGTATTGTATATACCGTCGTACTGCAATATCAATTTTTTTCGATTATACCGTGGTTGCATGACTCGATAAAACGATGGGTCTCCTAAGAAAAGTTTGCTCAGGCGAATGGAGCGAACGGGATGTAGCGGGAACTACAATTCCCATCAGCCCAAGCGTGCCCATCATTCTTTGCGGTCTATTGTCAATACAGATCAATGTTGCCAATTTAGCGACTTTGTCTCTATATTTAGTGACTATTCAGACCCCCTTGACGACATTTTTCCCTAAAAGCGACTAGCAACAAATCTAGAGACTTCTTGGACAAACCTCAGCGAGTCTCCGGTACTGCCGCGTGAGCGCGAGCTCTTGTTTTTCCGGCGCGCGCACACCTCTCTCTCTGCGTCTGTTCTGTTCAGCGAGCGGCTGAGAGGAGCAGGGCTTTTAGTTAAAATAGATATTATGTTGCTTCTAACTCTATTTTACATGCAAATATGGCCAAAATCACAGCATAGCCGTTGTCTATATCTTACATGTACTTAGTTTCATTATTACGATTATAAATAAGGATTTTAATCTAGATGAACATCTAGAGAGCTAGTACAGTAGGCCTTATAATGGCGTGCATTTCAGTCACTATTCAGTCACAGTTATATTGAGAATTAGGGTGCATTGAATAACATCATGTGACCACAGAGAAGCAAGATAATATGACACACAGACGTAATGAATATGCAAATTGACATGACGTCATCTAGCCATCTAAAGCGGGTTTTAAATCGGATGTGTGGAAGGTTTAATAATTTTTTTATTAAAATTGAAGTTCCTGTTTCAAAGTTTACAGATAGATGGCTAATTTGTATGTCATTGATATGTTCAGTGTTCATGCACTTGTTTTTTGACCCTCTTAATTAGTTTTGTTTTTTATGTAAATGATTCAATAAATACCATACCGTGCCATGCATACCGAGGTATTACCATACCGTGAAATTTTGATACCGTTACATCCCTTATAAATAGTATTTTCAACTTTAAAGATGCTTGAATATATTTGTATTTTGTTTAAAATGCAACATTTATGTCTTTAGAAGACGTTATCCATGGAATTATGCACTTCAATTCAAGTTTTGTTCTATTTCGATTAGTTTCAGTGCTATTAAATCAATAATAATGAAAATTGATAATAAAGTGATGATAATGAATGCACATTGATTATCTAGCGAAAGTATTTTTCATAACCTCAATCTAAACTGTTATTTTATGCAGAGCACACTTAATTAAACGTTATTATGTACAACATTATATAAAAGTTCTCCTAATTAAATAAAACTATGCAGATTTGAAACTGATTGAGAAGGAAGGTCATTTTGAACGCATAGCATTGACTGTACAAGTCAGCATTCAGCCTGTTTGTTCAGGGTTAGAAGCACACACTGCAGAAAAGAGCCGTCTGCTGTCCTGTTTTCATAAACATGCTTTATAAGATCCCGACAGGCACCCGCCAGACGTGGGAGAGCGACTTGCGCAGAGTATTATATCAGCAAACAGAAGAAGTCAAAGGAGGTTTTAATGTTTCATATCAGGGTTTGAACAGATCTATTGTCTCCCTTAGGGACGGCCCTGACCAAACATCCCCACAGATCGGTCAATTCAGCGGCAGCTCGCCTCAGGAGGCCGTTTCCAGCACGTCCAATCACATCCTGCTCAAGTTCCACAGCGACTTCAGCACCAGCGGATTCTTTCTTCTGCGTTACCATGGTGAGCTGAATCTTGTGCAGCTTTGCTTCCTCTTTCACGACGGCTTAGTTCACTCATAGTTGTTTATTGTCAGCTCGATTATCCAGGCTTATTCACTCACGCCCACAGAACGCGTTACTTATGCCATACGTACGCTGAGGCGAGCCGTGGACATACATGCATTCAAACCAAAGCGTGGCATGAAATTGCATTAGGAACCTTCCGGATGGTGTGCCTTCGAACGGCTGTTTAGCGTGTCACGTTGTTGTTTTCTGGCCCCTTGGTATTTTTTTTTATTTTGTTTTACTGCAAGGGCTAGAAATTGCTTTACTTGTTTCTTCAGAAAATGGCTTCGATTATTGCAGGTGCCACATTCCGATGGCGCTATAATGTGTTTGGAAACTTCCATCATCCGTAATAACAGCCATTTCTGAACGAGCAGGTGTAGAAACCTATGCGTTCGGCTTCTAAGGCAGCATCCTAGCTGTAATGGAACCTCATAAGCGTTGATTTGATATGCTCTACATAGTGTGCATCATACAAAACAGATGCAGTCTTCGTATGGAGACTGAAGAATTGATTTGCATTTCGCATCCAACACAATGCTCCAGCATAAAATGCATTGGTTTTAATTACTGACGGCTTTGATGTTGCGAACGCTTTTTGGTTTTGATTTTGCAAATACCTCCACAATCATGGATTTGTGTCACTTTAGAGTGTGTCCAGTTGTAATAATCTTTGTAATTCTATCAGTGTAGGTGGATCAGTGGGTTATGGAACAGGGGAAATAGCATCTAAACACGACAGATGACCTTTGAACCCCATAGGTTTTCGCTAATCTGTTTTGCAATTGCGATGGGAGACCGTTATTCAATAAGGGACGTTAATATCTGCGTTAGCATATTTTCTGCTGATGCTTTTGTAGCTCACCAGTAAACTGATGCAGCTTAAGGAAGTTATGTCAAGTGCTGCAAAGCACAAAGCTGATTAGAATTTTAAAAGATAATAAAATAAGATAGTCGTGGTCCCAGAGCTGCCAAAACGCCCATTCTCTGCTTTAAAATTGCCTTTAATGTGTTAGCGTAGTAACAGCTGAGTTGTTCAGCCTTCTGAGTGTTTCTGAGTGTTCCTGTGTTTCCCCAATTATGAATTCTAAGTGAAATATGTTTTTGTTTGTCAGTGTTGGTGCTGAACAGTATAGAGGTCATATAGCTCTCGGGTAGCTGGTGAATGTTCCTGAGGTTAAGATACTGAGAGCGTTTGCTGGGTCTATAAAAAGTGCTTAAACACATCTGAAAAAGACCCTTAACTGTGTGACTTCATCATCTTAGCATTTGTTTGTTTCGTCAGTTTTGCATAAATAAGCACCACTTCTTTTGTTCAGAAAGTGGATAAAATAAATGATTCATTTGTAATGTTTGCTATTAATCATTACAGCAAATGATTAGCTTGTAAAGTGAATAATATTACACTAAAAATGTATTTATTATTATTATTATTATTAATAACCCCTTACACCGCCGGACTATGAATGTATCGATATTCATTGCATTTATTCAATGTGTAAAAAATCTTTTTTTCTTGAAAAATATTTAAAATATGGTGCCATTTTCATACTATTTTATGTATGTGTTTACCATTAATAATTACAGGAAATTATTACATTTATTAGCAAATTATTTAAAAGTATTACATTGTAAATAAATACAACTATTACATTCAAAGAATATATTTTCATGCTACTGTTTTGTTAATAATCTTTATATATGTTTACCGTTTTAATTAGATTATACAAAAATTATTTATTACATTAAAAATGAATCAATATAATATTAAAGTATACAGTATAAATTATATATAGGCTGCTCTCTCTATATATATATTAATATTTTTAATCTACGGGATTATAAACAGGTTGTATAAATGCAAATTTTCTTCATAAAATATACACATATATTTTTGCTAATATTTAGCATTTGGCATTATTACACTAAATTATTACACTTTTTTTGCAATATTATAACAAAACTTATTTTTAATATTGTTTTAAAAGTCGTTTTGTGTGTCACTGAATTTGAAAGTAATTTCTTAATATTAATTGCCACAAAACAACGTGAAGTTCACAAACTATTCTTAACGTGTGAATGTTTTAATGAGGTGGTATAACAATGTGTTGCTCAACGTATTATGTCTTCAAATGATGTTACATCACAATAGTGACTATTATCATAAGGTTCTTAATGCATATGAACCTCTTATAGAAACTCTTGCAATTAGACATGGTTATAATTATAAGGAGTAATCAGTAATCGAGGCAGATGCTATGACCCTTGATTATGGTTCATGCTTTGCAGCGGCGGCGTGTAATTTTGTTGTACGTTTACAAAAACTAGGCTGACAGGTATGATGATTTAAGACGTACGCGTGTGTGTGGGTTGCATTCAAAGCGTTATCACTTAACCAGCAGCTAAACATCACGTTTCTCACTCATCTCGTTCCCTTCGCAGCTTACCAACTTCGTGTCTGTCAACCTCCCCCAAATGTCACCAACGCACAGATCCTGGCTGAAGATGATGAATTCGAAATCGGTAAGACTGCAGAACGTTTGATGATCATCTGTTTGCATAGATTCACAACGCGTCGAACCCTCATTAAAGAGACGCTCCCGAGGTGCCCACCTTCGCAATGCAGCGTTTCTTATTTAATGTGAAAGAAAATGCCCCTTTCTGTGGGGAAAATAACACCCGACGCTCGGCATTTGTCATCATTACTGTCACAAGCGTGTAAGCGGTCAGGTCTTAATTAGCTAATGTGTTGTTGAGCGCTAGTTGTAGTGGAAAAGCAAAGATCTGTGTGTGTAATTACTCAACAGGAGACATCATCAGGTACCACTGCCTGCCGGGCTTCACGCTGCTTGGGAGCGAGATCTTGACCTGTAGGTTGGGCGAGCGACTGCAGATGGATGGTCCTCCTCCGGTCTGCCAAGGTTAGTTTGGCAGCACATCCAGCACGCTGTCTCATTTGTGTCGGTGCTCTTCCTGTTTTTTATGTCTCACGTCGTTAGCTCTGCCGCTAGTTGTTAGGCTCTTTAGGACTTCCGGATGAAGGAAAGCGCAGTACGCCATTCTGTGTCGTTCCTATTAAAACTAATGCTGCGTTTACCGTAATTCTGAAATGACAACATGTGACATTTTACTCATAGCTTTCCATATTGTCGGACTCGAAGCGCCTAAGCAGCGCCAAAATGAACCTGACGGTGGTCACGTGATAAATCTGTCATTGGTCCAAGTTCAAAGGTTGTAATTATGAACTCAGGAGCATGCGAGGGCTTTGGCGTTGAAATTGTTGCCATAGAAACACATGAATTTAAATAAATAGAGTAGAATGTAATTTGTTGTTATCTCAGAATTACGATTCCTGATGTCTTGAAGGAACACCCATATTTATTTAAACATACTGTAGATATAAACATAATGATTATGTGCCATTTAGAACATTTTTCAGGTTCGTTCAATTTGAATTGCGGTAACAAACAGGGTGCACACTTGAAATGTGAATGTTAAAATATATTGAAATATGCTGAAATTTATTGCATTGTTACCGTTGAAGACAAGAAGCATACAATGAAGAGTTTAAATTTATGTTTATGTTATCATGCTTTTATTGTGTTAACCTAGTCAAAATAACCCAAATGCACTGTAGTTTGATTGAGATGAATTAGAATGCACAATGATAAAAAAAAATAATAAACTGGGGTTTCTGCAAATGAACTAATCAACACTTTTACACTGATACTTTTCCTGTATTTTAGTTATATAGTTTATATCCGTCTTAAATAATCAAAGACAATTAAGTTAAAATTTGAAATGTGGTAGCAAACAGATTACAATCCAGCTGAATGACACTGAAATTCAAATGCATTGATATTATTATTATCTAAAGACGAAATTAGAATGCTTTCCATTCTGCCATTTTACCCATATTTTTTAGTATTCACCATCAACAATTGCAGCAGATTATTACAGTTACAGTATTTAATTAATATAAATATATACATGCAAACACATGTAAATATGTCAAAATATATGCTCTGTGTGTGTCTTTATATATACATAACAAATATACACAGTACACACATATTATGTAAGCAAGAAATTATTTTTGATGTGATTTAATCACAATTAATCATTTCACAGCACTAATTGAATTTCATATGCATTGTGGTCATTTTTAAGTAGAAATAATTTTTGTAAATTATTATTATTAAACTGTAAGTGTATAGTCTATTTTAAAAATAAAAAGAACACGTTTTATATATCTAATCACTTTTTTTATATTAGAGTGAAACGCTTCCAGTTTTTCAGAATGCATTAGCTATGTTACATTTCTTGAATTGCAGTTCAGTAATTCATCTTCCTGTCATTCTAATGTAGGTTTCAGTTCTGCTTGCAGTTGAAATCATCTTGGCACTCTAAAGAGTAGCAACATGTTTTTATTTTATATTCTTAACCAGCTTTGAATTTCAGTGTCATTGTATTAAGTAGCTATGCACATTGCTTTCAAATTATACTCTACATAACAGTTTATTTATCTCAGAATGTTCTGACTGAGTCGTGTCACATTTTACATTTAGCGAGAATAGGCCAATTACTTCAAATCACAGGAAACTTGTCACTCCTCATCATCTTGGGTAAAAGTAAATTATTAGGCAAGAAACCTTGATTATAAGGTTGACATAAGTGCTCTTCAGGGAGAAAAATCAAATAAAAAGATATTCTAAATGTACAGTTGATTTGATAATTCGTCAGATGGTGTTTTTTCCAACATGGCTCATTTGAAAAACATGCCTACATGTATTTTGGCAAAGCATGTTAGGAATTTACAGCTAAACAAAGCTATTTTACAGATGTTGTAAACTTGCTCAGAAGCGCACCTGGTATTGGACTTGTGAAACACAATAAAAAGACTTACAGACTTAGACTCCGTCCACACAAAGCCAGTGCGTTCCCTATACGCTATTTTTTTTTTCCTCGTTCAAAAAAAAAAAAATTTGCGTAAACAATGCGTCGTCTCAAGAAATATCTGCGTACACACGAAACCACTGAAAACTGTGCCAGACCAGTATGGGGTGCTGTAATTCTGCCATAGAGATACACTATACACGGAGAAGAAGACTTTGAGCATGCGCATAACCTTGCGCGCTGTAT
>JAUCMS010000084.1:27843-38738 GCA_032357445.1 Enteromius radiatus | reverse complement strand
ATTATGTAAAGAAAAACTTTTATTTTGGATGCGATTAATCGCGATTAATCATTGCCCAGCACTAATTATTTTTTATTGTAATAATATTTCACAGCATTAAAATTTTTACTGTATTTTTCTTGACTTCTTTGAAAAAAACAAACAAATATTTTGAATGCTACTGTAGTGGTTAAAATGTCTATATAGCATTCAGGAAGGTTTGATAGCATAAAGTTAAGTTTGTCGCTTTGGTTTTTCGCCATCATTTGGTTTGCTAATGTGCTTGCTTGAGATTAGCATGTATGTAAATCTCATGCTTACCTAAACGTTCTCCGGATGACATCAACCAATCCATCATACGTGTTGTGCTGATCTTGCAGACGAGCTCGGACCACCTGATATGGGTATGTCGTAGCCACCGCAAATATTTTGGACAAAGCTGCCATGCTAATGTATTCTAATGCATTCTAGAGAGAAAATAGAGCACAACATGCAGCGTGAGTTTCTACAAACCGCATTAATGAACCGACAAATGTGCCTGTTTAGCATAATACCACTATGTAAAAGTGATGCCAAAATGTATTTGGACATCTAAAATTAAACATGCAGGGTCAAGTGACAACAACACTGCTATTTTGAAATGTTTATTGCTGCATCATGTAATGTTAAGCATTTTAAAAAGGCATAATATGCAGTAAGCCATTAAAGTCTGTTGTGCTTGTACTAACCAGTTTAGCATCTGATTGCATCTTTCTGTATTTGTTATAATCTCTCTTCAGCTCTTCATACGCCATGAACTGCAGTGCACCATGGGAGGTTCCAAACAATCCTGGAACAAACCCCTAGGGATCATAACAGTTAACTAACTAGATGAAACAAACAAACAAACCCTACAGCATGCAGCTAATGCACAATCACACATTTTTCCTTATACAAGTGCTCCTCCTAGTGCCACAAAGGGGACTTTCATCAACTATTTCCTGTTAAAGGAAACAGAACGCTTCCCATAGAAACCCTTTTGTACCCGATAGAGTCCTGCGATCCCTTCACGGTGGTAGATTTTCACAAGAGCATCCATCATGCCCTTGTACTGCTTCTTAGACGGATCGGAGCTGTACTGCAGAACCAGGCGAGTTTTGGTGACCCAGATCGGATTGGTCAGGCAAAGCGTCATTGCCCCTAAAAAACAGTGAGATCGAATATAAAGTAAATTGTAAAACCAAGATCCACATGAAAAGAGTCATTACCGGACCTTAATGGCTCCCGGTGGCTCATTTCAAAGAAGGATGTACCTCATTCAATTAGAGAAGCTCATGACACACATACTCTTTAACATGAGCTCTTTGCTGGAAGTTTAGATTATACACCATCCATCGGATCAATTTACATCACGTTTAATGTCACAAAAAGCTTTTTATGATATTAATGGACAAATCGTGACTCAGCCGGTGGTCATTTCATCTAAAATGTGACAAGGACGACTGGTCTAGTGATAGATTGCTCTGCTAATGATTTTGCTCACTTGGCTATAAAAAATAAGGGTTCATTTAATTTTAGCAAGCCTATATATAGCCTATATATTGGACATACATCCAATTTGGTGTTGTTCTTGTATTTCTATATACATATATACATACATACATATACAGATACACACACACACACACACACACACACATATATAATATAGTTAATTGTTTGTAATGCCAATGTCATGCTCTGTTCGTTTAGCACAAACATTTCAGCCATTTTATGTCCCGGCCCACCAGCAGAGAAGCACTGAACTGCAGCGCTCGAGAGTTGATGTGTTTCAGACTTAAAAACAGCCAATCAATATCTGAGCTATGCCTCATTCGTTATGCTCCAGTTTATCTTTCAGCACTGATTAGAAAGGCATGTGCTGAAATTCACTTTGTCAGCGTCTTTATCATTTTGACTGATGGGAGAAAATAAATGAGCGATACACAGGAAAACAGAGGAAACACTTGAGGGCTCATCCTTTATATTTTTAAGTGAAGGTGAGATCTTGTGTTAGTTAAAACACACAACAATTGTCTTTAAATTCTTACAACTGCATTTATGTCATTCCATATGCTACTCACATTTCCATTCAAAATTACATTTATAATCCTTTTTATTTCTCTTTTATTTATTTTATTATTTTTTACTTACCCTTTTTGGTCCAAATTATGTATAAATATTTTATTACACTTTAAATGTTTTAACTTTACTTATTTATTTTTCAGAAAAACTATTTTTTTCTGCAAAATAAAACCCTTACTGATCCTAAAATATGCTTAAATCAATTATTACGTATTAATAATAATAATAATTAATAGTAACAATAATAACAATTCTTTTCTTGTGATCTTTGGGTGAAAATGACATGAATGTGTGTGTTTATCCATATGTGTGTGTGTATATATATATATATATATATATATGCACACAGTAAAAAAAATGGACAGAAATTGTGCTAAACTGTCATGAAAACAATGACAATGCAAAAAATCCAAAAACGTAAAGGTCCTTATATATGCTTAATTTTATTTAAGCAAACGTAATGTATTAACAACAGTAACAATGTTTAATTCTAGTGATTTTAGTGTGAAAACACTCCAGCTGTGGTGATACTGACCTGCTCCTGCTGCTGACAGCAGATGTTCAGTGGCACTCAGCTCTGTCTGTCTGCCCTCTTTGTTGTACGCTTTGATTGCATTGTAACTACAAATAAAAAAGAAGTTATATTAATTGAAAGATATTTATATCTAACAATATGCTTATTTGTCTGTGGTAATCAGAATAACAGACTGTTGCAGACAGAATATCTACTGTTGAATGACTGAAAAGTGTTGCAGCCACGAGTAAAACATTATTTTCACAAATTCGTAGCCACTTACATAATGCACAAACATGTAGGATACAGGATGCATGATACTCTGAACATTACAGAATGATACATACAAGAAAAAGTAAAGCCCCCATGATGCTCCAGCACCCCAGATGTTTGGGGTGACACCTTGATAAAGGCCCCGGAGACCCTCCTGCTGCCAGACGCTTTTCACGCAGTGCATAATTCCACTGTATTTTGGTCTCACATCCAGCCCGTCACTCACTGCAATTCAGTAAAGAGCCCAACATTTAAGCCTGTCTTACTCACACCACACATTTCAGCTATGCATACCGAGTTACTGTAAAACTATCTGCAAAAACTGCATCTGTAAAACTAATTGATTTATTAATCAATTTAATTGAAATTATCATAAACTGAAACAGAATTGTTGATAGTCTCCTTAATATAAAATATTTTTAAGAATTATTATAAATATTTAAAGATGTATTGTAGATAGTTTATTAAAATATTTGTAAACATCAAAATATTTTTTTTTAAATATAATCAAACCATCTAGATCTTGACATATTTGCATATTTACTTTGGGACTAATTTCGTCAGCAATTTCTTCTTGTAAAGTTTATTATTGAATATATTTAAATCGTCCTGTCAATGATGTTTGTTAGTATTTATTTTCCATGTACAGTGCCTAAATGTTTTATTAAAATAAGAAAAGTTCATTATTAAACATTACTATAACTTTTAAAGAATACATTTTCAAAACATTATATATATTTTTTTATTAAATTACAATGAAAATGAATTAAAGTAGATGTATAGATATTGGCATATTTTTATATAATTATTTTAGGGTTAATAACATCCTAACATTTTTTTTAAACGGTTTATTGATGAATTAATAAGATCATATTTTCATATGCATTTAAGTGTGTACCTGTTCATGACATACAATGTTCTATTAATGACAATTACTAATATTTTTCTATATCCAATCCCTAAAAGTTTCATTAAAATAAAAAGGTAATCATTAATAGCCAGATCTATTGATCTCAAGTGACAAAATCACCCAGTACCTTTAATGGCATACAGTATTGGTTCTGGCTTTACAAACCTGCAAACCTAATTTTGACCAGATCCAGAGGATGCAGCATCAATGTGGACACCACTCCTCCACTGAGTCCTGCTATTAAGTTCTCGATCTTCACATGACTGAAGAGTCTCGGCAGGCTGCCGGTGAGGGACAGAGGTACAGGGGAGCCCTGGCTGGGGCTGGGGCTCGGGCTCATGACTGCTCCTTTACTGCAGGACAGCACACAAAATTACCCACTTTAACATTAACAGTCTTACAGGTTCGTTTTAAAGTATTTTGACCAGTAACGACCTTTGAGATTTGTTATTACAAACGTTAAGTCAAAGTTTCAGTAAGAATTAACTGTGCGCATGACCTTACCAGTTAATGTCAGATCATACACAGTGACAGACAGCAGGGAAGATTCGGAAACATGCTGAAACTGGAACATGGCGCTTTACACAACACAACCTGCGCATGCGTGCCATCGCACTTTCAAAATTAGAGTCTTTAATTAGCACAATGCCGAAACATTTGCGGAAATAAGAAAATAGGCAATTTATTAAGGATAATAAAAATAACGATAAAATACACCCACATTAAATACATTGCAGTCGACAATATATTAATTAATATTTTTCTCTCTGTTGTTATTATAATAAAGAACAGCTGTGTAACGTTCTCTGAGTTAAAAAAAAAAGTGTCATGACAAAAATTATGATTAAAATAATTTGGTACTGAGAAATATTAAAAGGAATGAATTTTAAAGTATGATAAATTGTATTATTCGTTATTCATTAGACCAAATGTTCAAATGACTTAATTTAAAGCTAAAACAATTACACAAAGCGTCAATTTTACATACAACATTTTCTAAATGAACAATAATAAACGGTTGTATGTTAACTAATGTATAATTACGTTATTCTATCAATTCTATCAAATCATAAACGTTTAATTGGTGGCCTTTTCAATGTGTAAGTAAAATATGTAGGTCAAAGCTTACCAGCGGTCTTCAGACCATAGAGACCTCGTTAATGCTGAATATTTCAGAAATAATATATTGGGGTAATTAGTAAAACATATTTAAATTATTTATCTCTATTTCTGATCTGCTCCTAGGAGGTGTGCGTGCGTACTTAATATCGCGAGATTTTTTTGATTTGCCTGGCTATTCACCAAAGTTGAGTCACGTACTTTACGTAATTTTTTTCCGCTCATGTGAATGGTTGTTACGCCGCTGGCGTAGCTGAGTTTTGCGGAAGTGGTATCAAAGGGAATGTAGGGCTGCCAAAGAACGATCGGTTTCTAAAGCGGCACTTGAACATTAATATTATGGGTAAGTTCCGCTCACTTTTACGATATACCATACACCAAACATCGCCGTTTTAGCCTCGATAACATTTATTCGGCTTTTGGGTCTAGTCGAAGCATTTTGGTGGTTTAAACGACGCTCGCTAGTGTTTTTACTGTAATTTAGGTTAGTGATAGCGCGCGAGGCATTTCCTGTCAGTTTTTTTTCCTGTCGTGAGTCATTCAAGAGCGAAAAACGGATTACGCTAATTAAAATTTAATCAATATTAACTAAATACACTCCTTTTTAAAAGTTTTTTCTTAATTGTAAAATATAACACGCACGGAATTTGTAGTAAAACTCATTTTTAGAACACAAGCAAGCTAATGTAGGTTAGCAGCTAATCACAGCTGCTGGAATAATGCATTTGATTAACGTTACATATTACAAATATTTAAATGTTTTTGTTATTTAAATATTTGTTAATATTTAAATGTCCTGCAGTCTCCATTAGATGTTGTTTAGGTAAATACTAGACAGTAAAAGACAAGCTAACAGGTTTGAAAACCAAAAATTATTTGCTGAATTGCAGATTGTTTTTAGAATGGCCATAATAGTCTAATTTAAAAGCAGTTTACATTGAATGGGTAATTTTTATCACTCCAAATATCATCCATGCCTGCCAGTATATGGATTGAGAAGAAGCTAATGCTATGCGAAATCACAAATATAACTTATTTATAGCTGTTTATTAGTGGTTTGGTAAATAAAAGCAGATATAAGTGCTTTAAAATGTTATTTCCTTCAATTAATTCCTTCACGTCGAACCAGATGCTGTATATCATTCAGACTTGCACTAAAAATGCGGTTAGGCTCTCACATCCTGTAGACAGATCTGTTTTAAACAACTGAATCCTCCACCTGGTGTAACTCCGGGTTTGCGTATTTTACATTCAACTGTGTGGCTTTATATAAGTGTTTATATTCTCATTAGTTTGGATGCTTATTGCATATTCTGAATGGCTGAGGTTTTTGTATATTGTTCAGACTAATTAAAGTAATACAGTAAAGGGCAGTAATATGATTGTAGCTTAAAGAAATCAAGTTGTCATGCAGAATAAAGGATGCTGGTGACGTTAAAAGATGCAGCCGAGTGTAACCATTTATCTTTCTTTGCTTTGTGACCTCAGATTGTGCTTTCAAGCATCTCATATTCTGCACCATCACTTCTCAAGTAGTGCCATGCGTTAATCAGCACGATATGGTTGCACGCTCTAAAACCATCAGGACACTTGTGTGGTTTATGTACAAAATATTGCTTTTGTTTGATGTTCCTGTAATTCAGCTGTCAGACCATTATCAGAAACCCTAATCGTTTCTCATTTCGCTGTCATTTCATGATTCATGCATGCAGTTTTAGTCAGAGTTTGGACACACCTACTCATTTGTATTTATTTCTGTTTACAGCGTTCTAGTCATCAGTGGGAATTATGTATTGACCAAAAATATTACCCAAATCAAAGCTATTTGAGCTGCTTCAGTGTAGCCTAATTAGGCTAAATCTCATGAAGAACAGAATGCATGTTTAGGTACAGTCTATAAAACTAATTATGTGCATAAGTCTTTAGAAAGAAATGGTTTTATGAATGCGTTTCATTACATCACTCAAAGCATATTTTTCAACATTTTATTATCTCTCTGATACTTTGCCTATCATACATTTTTTTTATATTTGATATTTTTGTTTCTCATATATGTGTATATATTTTTTTTTATTATAATTTTTAAAATATTTTTAGTTTCTGTTTTGTCCAATTTTTTTCTACTAGTAGTACTGTTATTATTTGATTTATTTTATTTAAATGAGTTACTTATTTTAATTTTCCAATTTATTTATTTGTACTTTTTTATTATTATTATTATTATTATTTGTACAGTTTTATTTCCACTAAACCTTTGCACTTGACCCCCTGAAACTCCCTTTCAAACCCCAGTTTTTGAAATCTGCAGTCCTAGATAAGCTTATTCTTCACTAGATATTTGTATATGACTTTCTATCTGTCAGTTCAACTTAAACCTTGTTTTTTTTTTTTTTTTACTTGCCAAAGCAATTTCAAGTATTTGGAGACTGTGTATATGTCATAAATTTGTGTGTGTTGTTTTTTCTTTCTCTCCCTCTCTGTCCAAAAATGCTGTTGAAACTTGGACGTGCAAAACATCTCTTCTGACGTCTTCATTTTGCTCCTCATCACTTTTAACCAATACCACGCATTTCTGGGATTCAAATACACAGCAGTAAGTATAGCTAATACCGGGAGGATAGCACATAATCTCCTTCTGTTTGCTTATTTGAGTGTGCAGTTGTGTGTTATTCTCTGTGAGCATATACCAGCAAGTTTCTCTGATCAAAAAAGTGTTTTTTGTGTCCGTTTTCAGCAGCAGAAGAATCTGGAGGGATACGTGGGTTTTGCAAGCCTCCCCAACCAAGTGTACAGAAAGTCTGTGAAGCGGGGCTTTGAGTTCACTCTGATGGTTGTGGGTAAGGAAACGCATTCTTTGAATGTATTGATTTTGATCTGCTATGTAACCTTCGGTATACGGTTCAGAAATACCAAACTACGCTCAACTAAGTTAGCGACACATTGCTTGTGATGGATTCAGTGTAGGCTGCAGTCATTATGACCACTTGAGGAGCTTCCTGTCTAGTTTTGAATGTTTGCCAGTTTGAGACTACATTCTTGACATTTGGTCTAAACGCTGTTTGGATAACCACACAGGAAGCAGGGGTTGAATGGCAGTGATTTCACATCCTGTTCATCTTGAAAAATGCAAAGAGTTTTCGGTAAAGAACACCTAAATGGCTGACATTTTTGAAGCCGTTGCTTTACAGTCAATTCTTTTACATTTAATCAAGTTTGTGGTGATACGGGATCTGCCTTGTTGTTGCTGGAATTTGCTCTGAAAGCTTACGGAGCTGTGTTTGCTTTGGCTTTGCGTGCGAGCTGTGGTTTTGTACCCGACATCCCCTGCATTTATGAATCTGACCCCGGGACTCGTGGTTGTGCTTGCTTGAGTTATTTTCAGTCGCGAGCGAAAGGCATGTTCAAGACATTACTTGTGGTCTTTGCAGCTGCAAAATATTGTCTTTGGTAAGACTTTGGTTCTTTTTCGTCATATAGTATCCCAACATTGAACTGATTTTAATGTCGTTAATGAAGTTTTATATCGCTTGCTCTTGCTGATTTGTTATACGAATTGCCTGTGCTGTGCAGGTGGACTTTACCCAGTTGTTCTTGTATTAGTGTTTGGGTATGGAAAACGGCCAAGTCTGTAATGGTGCCAGCCGCTCGCCCTGCCAGAAGCAATTTACTCTCGTTAATGTGCTGACCTCACTGCGTGAGACCGCACAGATGCATGCCACGCTCTCTTAGTTCTAACCTTCATCCAGCGTTTATCCGTCACTATGGTAGTTTAGCCCCACTGCTTGCGCTCTATATTCACACTAATGCTAAACACATAATAATGAAGCATCATCACAGCGCTGGAGAGGTATTGAGTTGGTCATATTTGAATTTCCAAAACAATTAGCGGTGAGTATTTAGAATGAAGTTCACTTAGTCACATCTTGGCCATTAACGGATTTACTAAAGAAATGCCAAAAAGCTGCTTGTGAGGTTAATGCCACTGTTCTCCCGTGGGGTTCTTAGACTGGATGCAAAAAAGGCTGTTCCCTCCAGCATTGACGTAATATATTTAAGGGAAGTTCACACAGGGCATGTCCTTGCATTCCATCTGCACTATTATTTTAATTTGTTTGTCTGTTTACTCATGAATCAGATGAATGTTTTCGGCCACTCTCTCATGCCATGAATGTCACACTTAAGATTTTAAATGTAATTGTGGTTAAGTGTATTAATTGCCATTTGGACATTTTCCCCTCTTTTGTTCTTTCAGAATTTTACCCAAAAATTTTTTGTGAATTGCAAATTGATATTTGTAAAATAAGAAGCAATTTTCTCACTAAATTGTGTGTATTTATCTACAGTATATCACCCTGCTTTCTAGATATTGTCTGCATTGGCTATTTTTAAAGCCCTTATCTGGCCAGCACTATTTATTTATTTTTTTAAATGCATCTTTAAATTTCATACATGTCAGTACTTCATTATGTTTATATTAAAATCAATATTTTGTCTTCTAGTCCTGATTGTAAACTGATTCTCTTATTTTCATCAAGGCTGCATTTATTTGATCAAAAAAGAAAATATTGCTTTTTGAAATAACTTTTCTGCCATTTATTTTTTAAGGTGTTCCCGGTCTCATTTTAACCTCATTTTCTGTGCTTTTTTTTTTCAGGAGAGTCAGGGTTGGGAAAGTCCACGCTGATTAATTCTCTATTCCTGACGGATATGTACTCTGGAGAATATCCTGGACCTTCACATAGAATCAAGAAAACTGTTCAGGTATATAGAGTTAAGATTTGTTTCCTAAATGTCAATAGATACTGCTTGTTTGTTCTCAGCTGAGCACTGGGAACAGAAAATGGGAAACACTTTTTTTTTTAACCTCAATATAGTTTTATAAAGGTTTTTAAATCATAACTCTAAGCATACATTTCCCAGTTCCTGTGCCACTGTACTTCTGGCTTCTCAAGCATACTTAGGTAATACTTCAGTAATAGCTATGCTATGTCCTGCATGTTTGTACTTGTAGTCTTTAGACTGACTGTGTCCAAAGCTTTACACAACATTTCAGCTTTATGATAATTGTCACACTCCACTAATACCCAGTGGTATGTAAACAAATGTGACCAAGCAGACACGAGCTACTAGTGTTTACACCAGCCGTTCATGAGGTCTTAATTATTTAGTGTTTACTAGAGCATATGTTGAGGGCTTCTATGTAGAAATAGTAATTCAGTTGGTCTGTTATTCATAGGTGGAGCAGTCCAAAGTGTTGATGAAGGAGGGAGGCGTCCAACTTCTGCTCACGATAGTGGACACTCCAGGATTTGGAGACGCTGTGGACAACAGCAACTGGTGAGAACGATTTTGGTGCATTGCCAGATATAATTATCACAGCATGGTTTAATATCAGGTTGCTTGATATAATTAGATGGCTATGCGATTGTGTTTTCATTACTGTGGTGTTGCTTTAAACCAAAAGCATGACCTGAATCTCCTGTGTCTTTTCTGCTCCAGCTGGCAGCCGGTCATTGATCACATTGACAGTAAGTTTGAGGATTATCTGAATGCTGAGTCGCGTGTGAACAGACGGCAGATGCCGGACAGCAGAGTGCACTGCTGTCTGTATTTCATTGCACCCTCAGGACACGGGTGAGTGATCACAGACCTGGCTTTCTTGCTGTATATTATTCTTTATCATGTAAAAGGAGGAGAAAAGTTATCAATTATTAAAGTAGTCACTAATTAAAGTAGTTTCTATGCACAATTAAGAGTTTTTTTGTGTTGTGGTTTGATTAAAACCCTACAAATTGAGGTAGGAATAGTACAATATGCATTAAAGGTGCCATAGAAAGGAAAACTGAATTGACCGTGGCATGGTTGAATAATAAGAATTGAGTACATGGACATAACATACTGTTAGTCTCAAACACCATCATTTCCTACTTCTTATAGAAATCAAGTGTTTGCAAAAGACGACTGAAAAAAGGTCCAATTCCAACACAACACAGACTG
>JAUCMS010000084.1:0-13272 GCA_032357445.1 Enteromius radiatus | reverse complement strand
AACTGGGTGACACTTTATTTTATGTAATTAGTATTATAAAAACAATAAATTATTCAGAATTACAGGCAAGTAATCCGAACCATAACCTAACCAAACTAGTAAGTAAATGTAGTTAATTAGTATTACTTAGTAATTGGCAGTAACAAAAACTGATATCTGTTTGGTGAATATTTCATCCACTTAACAGATAATACTTATCATGTGTAAAACATTTGTGTGTTATTTGTTTGTTTGTGCACTCAAAACAATTTCTCTTCATCTTTAGTGCATGTACTAGAAACCGGGGCTAGTTGTCACAATTTAAATGTAGTGATTGACTGATGACCGATGCCAATAGAGTTAACTGGAGAACTGGGTGCTGACTAATATGTGCCAAATGTGGACCTTAAAATTCAAAAATATTACCTAATTATTTATCACTAACACACAGTATCATAATTTCACATCTTTTATTCAACTGTTTTGAATACCGTCAAACTAAAATCTATTCTATAACATTTCTCAGATTATCACAATTTATTCACTAGTTTAGAAAATGGTAATAAAATATGACAAGAACTCGGAGTTAAACTGTGTCTGAACAAATGTCAGAAAACTTTTTTTGGAAAGCTATGTGATGAATTAGGTTAAACAGCTGTCAGCTGTTAAATTTAAAGGGATAGTTCACCCAAAAATGAAAATGATCATTCCAATGCTTAGAGGGGTCTGGACAATTTTTATTATAACTCTGATTGGATTTGTCTGAAAGAAGAAAGTCATGTACACCTAGGATGCTTCAAAGGATCAGGTCAAAGTGTCTAAATTATTTTTTCAGTTTTACTGGTAGTCACTGTATGAATAATTTATAGGCATATTATGGTCACAGTTTACTTTATTTTACTATCCAAATAATATCTGGTGTGTTATGACGCTACTTCCCTATTTCATTTCCCTTGTCTGAATCGCTATTGCTTTGACTGTATGTTCAGTTCTCATTTGTTTTATTCTGTAGGTTCACATTCAACGAGGCCCTACGGGAGAACCTGAGTCACCCTGCCACTATAGTGCCTGTGTTTGATCGTCATCTGATGCATGGAGAGACTGGAGCTCAAGCAGTGGTGGATCTGCCCCGAGGTTTCAGCTTTACATTAGTAAAGTCCACCATGACATGTCAGGCCTATAAGTAAATTTTTGTCTAATTCGGTCTGTTTTTGAATATAGCTTTAACGGATTATGATATTCTTGAATTGGATGCCTCCCTGTCTTGTCCGGGCCGCAGGGACGAGACATGTGCTCACTGGGATCACACCGTGCAGCTGTACGTATGCTGCGATCGCACCAGCCCATACTGCAACGTGGAGCTTGGGCGCTGGATAACAGCCTTCCGTAGGTACGTGATCATTCAGTTTAACCAAAGGCTCTTTAAGACAATCATGTCTCTCGGCGACCATCTTTGGGCTTCCAAGTGCACTCTCTTTAAGTGGGGAAGCATCAAATTCTCCCAAAATATTGACTAAGCTTACAGTAAAATTTCATATTTGAAATCGTCAATGAAATCTGCTCAAATAACCTTATAAAAAGCTTATTTCTCAGCCGTGCACATGCACAGTCCTTGGCACACATCTCAGAATGCTGATTGTTTCTATAGCAACCGGAACTTCTAACAGCAGAAGTGGTGATGCGCTGACTTTAAAGAGTAGCGATTGGCTATTTTATTCAGAAGGCGGGACTGTCTGCGATTGATGGGCCATGTTAAGTGTTGCATTTTTTCCCATTCAAAACTATACGAGTGACAAGTCTTGGGTATTATGTAGTCTTTGGTTTAACCAAATTGTTGTTGTTGTTTTTTTTAAACATCATCATTGTGGACATTAGAAATCTCCCTCAAGGCCTATTCACACCCAAAATGTTACAAATAATGATAAAGATTTAGTGATAGTTCACCCAAAAATGAAAAAATTTGATATTTATCAAAGCATCAAAGATGTAGGGGACTTTGTTTCTTCAGTAAAACACAAACAAAGATTTCAAACCATTGCAGTCTGTCAGTTATATAATGGCAGACAATGGGATTCATGGCTTTAAGAGTCAACAAAAACATACACAGAAATCAAATTAAACCCTGCGACTTATGATGATACTTTGAGGTCTTAAGACAAGAAACAATCAGTCTATGCAAGAAACTGAACATTATTTATATAGTTTTTTTTTTTACCTCTGATCCATCGCAATGTCCAGCTGTCCTGAACATGTTCACAACACCCTGTGCGTGACAGGTCTTCTTCTTAATCTTGCTTTATGGCGGATTGCAGACTTATAAGTGCATTACCACCACCTATCTCTCAAATGGACCATTTATACTCCTAATCGAGATTGTAGATAGAGTGTTAATGGTCTATTTGAGAGATAGGTGGCTGATTGGTAGACCAATAGATAGACAGATCGTTTCATGTCTTCAGACCTCAATGTATCATCACAAACCACAGGGTTTAATTTGGTTTTGGCTTTGTGAGTTTTTTTAACTCTCAAAAGTGTGGGTCCCTTTGGCTGCCATTTTATGATTGCCAGACTGCAAAAATATTTGTTTGCATTGTACTGAGAAAACAAAGTCACCTACATCTTGGATAACCTGGTGGTAAGCAGATAAACATCAAATGAAAATTTTTGGGTGAACTATCCCTTGAAATGTCTTCCTATATTTAAAAGAATAGCAGAGTCCACGCCACTACGGTAAAGACAGTACAGAATATCATTGAAATAACTTTCAGAAATATTTTTTCCAGCTGAACAAAAATTGGCAGCCAGTCAGAGCCCATCTGCTCTGAGCCTGAGCATTTAAGGTGGCGGATGACAAAACTGCAGTTTGCACTTCTAATATACAGAACGTTATTGTGCATTGCTGAGGACACCAATGTAGTTGTCCTATAGTTAGCTCTATAGTAATCATTCCTAATGAGAACTGGGCTTTAGACGATGGTAGAAACCGTTTGTGATTTTCTTTACAGAGGCACAGGTCATTGGCTGACGAATGTTTCTCCTTTGATTCCTCTGCTAAATGACAAGAAATGTGTCTTCACCATGAAGACTGTGCCATGGGCCATGCCATGGATGACTTCTCTCAATCTACGCTTTAGTCACAGCAACCAGACAGGTCAGAAATATTTAGATTTATTTTAATATTTTCAATATTATTTTTTGTACAGTATTTTTTGCTTTGATATTTTTTTATCTATTTTGTGCAAAAGATTTTTTTTTTATGTCAAATCTGTGTAGTTGTGGATTATAAAGTGTAAATTCGGGGCCACCTGTGCTACTCGTATGACACACAGTGAGTCGCTGCCTATATAGTGCATTCTGCACTGATCACATGTGAGGTTGTGTTTCAGTAAGGATGCTGAAAAATATATATATTTTTTTTTGCATAAACCCCAACATTTTCGTGGAAAGAAAGAACAGTCCGTGACTGATTTACTGTGTGCAGCTGTGAATGTTGTTACTCACCCACACGTGTTCTGTCGAGTCATACTCAAAGGAACAAAATAAGGTGTCTCCAGTTTTGGAAAAGAGAAGGGGAAAATCATCAGTCTACAGAAGGCTCTTCATTATCTCTTCTAAATAATTCCACTTCTTGTAACTTACAGAAAAGTCTCCTACTGATGCTTCCTGCACACTTATAGTTTGTAGTCGGCCTCAGTTTTACAATAAAATTGACAACGAGTCATAAATCTATATAATCACTAGCTCTATCTTAGTGCACTTGCAGAACACCATAAATAAGCTTTTCTTGGAAGTGCGTTCCCAAAATGCATCAACGCAACTCCAGTTACTGTAGTAATAAAGCAAGTCACATAGATTGCAGCAGGATAAGGACATCTGTTACGGATGTTGATGTCATCTGACATTGTTTTTACAGGTAATTACTCAGACAGACTGTACCCTTTCGAGGTAATGTCACTCTTTCCCGGGGGAACGTTTGACAAGGACTATAACAACAGATACCAAGAGATCAAGTTCAGTCTTCCAGCTTCAGCAAAGAAGGTGATAAATCCAAACATATTATTATTGGTGAAACAGTAAAAATAATAGCATTTAAATAATCTAAAATTCAGGCTCCCAAGAAATCCTGCTTCATAATTCGTTTTCAGTGAAAACATAATATTATTTTATTAAGCACTGCTAAATATCAGAGACTATATCAGCCACATTTTAATATATTTTTATTTTAAAAAGTCATTATTTAAATTACATATCATTTTAAATATATAAAATAAATATCTATTAGTAAATTGTCATTAATTGAATATGTGTTTTCAATAATTATGGTAAATTAATATTATTTTTATTTAAATAAAATGTATTTATTTTGTAATTAATAAATCAGTTTTAATTAATTTTTAATGTATTTGTATGATAAATAAAAAACGTAATGGATTGAATGTGTTTTTTATATATATATATATATATATATTTTTTTTTAAATCGTATTAATAACACTTATGTGCAAGTAAATAATTTCCATAAATTAAATGTGTGTTTTTACACGTGTGCTGGAATAAGTAATACTAGTAATAATACAAAAATTATAATTAAATATTTTATAAACACTTTTTTTAACCAATTAGCATTCCATGTCCCATTCAAGAAGATACCTTAGGAATGCTAAGGGGTTAATATTATTTTAGTGTAATGCTACATTAATTTATTCATTCTTATTATTATTTTGTTTATTTTTGCATGCACTGTTTCTGGAGCATTAAACCCTTCCATGAATGTAATGTGTATTATGTGTGTGGCAGGTGGAGTTATATGCCGTTATCACGGCTCATGGGTCTGATGAGAACTTCTGCGGTGAATTTTGTGTGACATCACATCATTTCCTGATCAACAGATCCATCAATAACACCCTTGTGTTTGACTCAGCTGGTTAGTAGCACCAGGGTGACAGAATTAGTGGACTTGATAACATTTTATAACATTCATTAACACCATCATGTCAACATCGTGTCAGCTGGTCACAGTGTGGGTTAACTTGATGACGTTTAGTCAATGAAATGTGTGCCAGTGAGTGACACAGATGTGCATGTCCGTGCAGGGACACCTCTGGGCTGTGCCCTGCGCGTGCCTGAAGGAGGAGTGCCCAATGAACACGGGACCTGGTTGTACGGCCGCGGAGGCTGGTGTGACGGGCTCCAGGTGGATCCATGGAGGATCGACATCACTTCCCAGGTACAGCAAAACACAATGATGATAGGGTTGTAGGACAGCAATGTCGCATACTACATATACTGCATGTCCATATACTCTGTGATGAATGTAATGCTTGCATTGGTGATGCCACGAAGAGCATTTAACATCCATGGAAACATAAAGGGGTTCCTCCAAACCTTCATTTGGAAGCTTTATGTTTAAGAAAGCAGCCAGAAGCATGTCATGTTTTTTGGTGCACCTTTAAAGTAGTTTATATTTAGCTGGATGATGAGTTAATGATTTAAAAATATTTTGTTCCCCTCACAGCTGGACGTGAGTGGAACCAATACTGTCCTTTATTATGGACTCTTTGAAGGACGCAACCCAGATCCAAAGACTAATCCAGGGTACATTATTATGTACTCCTTCCTAGTGTTTTATAAATGATTTCACAGACACACAGCTTTTATTTTCAGTTTGGTATTTGCTAATGCTGCTTATTTTTGAAAGGTATTTTTGTTTATAAATGCTTTCTTGCATTATAAATGTAACATCGTTTTTAAAGCAGTTGAAACCTGAGATACATAAATTGAATTGTCTTAAAAGATGCACATCAGTCTCACTTATTTATTAATGTTCACGTAACTCTGCCATAAACCTAGTAAGCAGCATTTTAAGGCATCATAGGTGCTCTCAATGCAAAGACTGATCCTCCTAAAGGTAGGAATTATGATGTTTTCTATGATACTATACCTTCTTTTCACTTATTAGTGAAGAAAGAAATCCCATAATGCAATCCAAATATCTCAGTAAAAGTACTGAGCAGCATCTTTAAATCAAAATGATGTTGGATTAGAAGGCAGTTTACTAGATTTAGAAACATTGTTTCATATAGCGCTCTTTAGTCATGTCTCAATGCCTTCATGAAGAGGTTTTTTCCTTCTGTGATAATTATGTGCAATTAGACAAGTCTCCTGTAGCTTCTTAACTTCAAACGCAAGGAGGACCAGCAAATCATTATCTTCATTCTTGAGTGTTTTTCACTTTCAAGGAGCTTTAATCCCTGATTTTGAGGACACATTACCTGAGTCACACAGAGCTCATTAGCTACAGTAGTTTCCGCGCTTGACTTTAGGTGATCTTCTATAAAACGGAGCTGTTCTGTAATTGAAATGCACTTCCTATGATGACTGCACACAATAGAAAAGAACAGAAAATTCTTGTTTTGACTACATCAATTTGAGAAAAAAACAAGATTACATGCTTGTTCTGAAGTAAATAGAGCTTTTTTAATTGAATAACTCATGCATTAAGGTTACATTTTATGTTTACCTCTAAGACGTGATGTCAGTTACAGCAAATAAAAGTTGTATTTGGTGACCTCCAAAAAAAAAAGATGTGTCTGATGGAAATGATCACAGAGTGCTAAGACAAACACCTGATCCTCCGTGAAGCCAAATTCATATATTTGTATTTTGTGGGATATTCTTTGGATTTGTCTTTGTTCAGCAACTCAAGAGTCTTAGATATAACCAACTAGGATATCCACATTACCTTTCCTCTCAAGCCAAGAGTCATGCATGGAAAAAGAATGGTATGTTCTTTATTACTTATTTCTTTTAATTGTCATATTTTGCATCGTATTTGCATGGTATTTACAATATCAGTCAAAAGTTTTTTTCCTATGCACTGAGTTTAAAATAAGAATTCAGTTTTTAATTTTGTAAAGAAATACATTTCGGTTAAATTTTAATATGTGACCCTGGCCCACAAAACTGAATAAAAGACCACTCAAAGCAATAATTATCTGTTTTAATAATTAGATGTATGAATAATGATATTAAAATTAAAATAAAATCTGTAACCTGAGGATGCCAAAAATCCAATATATTGAGATAACTGGCTTTAAAGTTGTTCAAATGAAGTTTTTAGCAAGGCATATTACTAAATAAAAATTGAGTTTGATATATTTACAGCGCATTAACTAAGTGATTTTAATAATGAACTAGTAAATGCTGAAATTAACATTAACTTATTAATTAATAAATGGTCTAAAAGTATAGTTCATGTTGTAAAAATGAAACGTTGACTTAACTTATTATTGATGATGGAATTATTTTTTGTTGTTGTTTTTAAGTTTCTTGGAAGATGTTTTGTGTTCACAAATGACAAACATTAATGGATAAGTTTGGCTAATAAGTAGTCAACAGTGTTTGAAAGACAAATTAATTTTATGTTAATTTTTTTTTTTTTTACATCACAGTACAACAAATAACCAAATATTAGCGATAAAACCAAAACGTTTAAATGAAATCAGCAAAAAGCAAAACAATAGTCCTGTAACAATAACTGCATAAATTATTCATGCTGCAATGCATGCTGGGAACTCATAAAGCCTGAAATTCTCCAAACTGGAAAGTTTACAGTACGTTACCGTGAAATGTTTGAATGTTTTTGAAAGAAAACATCTGTTCTTTAAGGCTGTGTTTATTTGATCAAAATACAGTAATAATATAAAAGAATATTACAATTTTCTATTGAAATATCTATTAAAATCTCATTTGTGAAGCAAATACTTTTTTTTTCCTGTCAATTTTAATCAGTTGAATACATTTCTGTATTTATGCAAATAAAAAATGATAATAATAAAATTTTGCCTGTTTTGAATGGTAGTGTATGTTCAATAAAGGGAAAGCCCATGTTTTTCTTGAATGTCCTAGATGTGCTGGCACAATCCCTGTTGTCCCGTGTGCGTGTGTTGTGCTGGATCATGACGAGGCCTGAAAACCCCCTGAAGAAGCTCCAAGCACGTTTGTGTCACCTGGGCCAAACACTGTAACACTTCCTGCTTACTTCGGCCACAGGTTCCAGCCATTCGTCCATCAGGGTTACATGAGCAGAGGAGCCGGATACATCCTGAGCTGAGAGGCCCTCCGGAGATTTGTGCAAGGCTTCATGCATGCATTTCAGCTCCGTGGAGGACATGGCCTTGGACAGGTGCATGGAGATCATGGGAGTGAAGGCCGCGGATTCAAGAGATCCGAATCAACAGAAAACATTTAATCCCTTTAGACCTGAAAATGAACTCATCCCCCCTAAGAATGGAAAACAGGTCTGGGGCTACAGTTACTACAGACAAATACAGGAGAGCGCCAGTTTCTCATTGGGTCAGTCAACCCTAAGCTCCGCCCTTAGTTACTGTTGCCAAGACATTCAATAGGAATGAACTGGTGATACTTTTTGATTTAAATTTGAAGAAAAAAAAGTTTGATATTAACCTAAATATTTTTATTATTATGTAATAGAAAAAAAGTATCCCCCATTTCTATACAGTTATAATTAAAAATAAATATTTTTATTTTTATTTTAGTATTTTCTTTAACATCCCTAGACTTTTCACTTATTATATATATATATATATATATATGTGTGTGTGTGTGTGTGTACAGTATATGCATATATATGTACATATAAAAATGACAAACAACAAAATTGCAGAAAGGAAAACATGAACATAAACTCTAATAGTATCTCAATGATATTGAAATAACAATGATCAGAAACAAATCCAATATGTTGAAGCATACAGATACTTACATTAGAAAACCAGTTTGATAAAATCCCACCCTACATTTTACTCTTGTTGAAAATACAGTGTCACTCAGAAATACATCATTTTGCAAAAAATTGTTTGCATACAACTTTTTAACATAAGTCCTATATATATATATATTCTATTATTTTCTTTTTGGGTTTTTTTAAGTAAAAAATGTATTTTGCTCAGCAGCATAATATAGCAGGATTTTCATATTAAAATCAATGAAAATAATAAAAATAAGAGTAAAAAAAAAATATATATATATATATTGAAGGAGAGGATAGAGTGATGACCATATCCTTCTTATTATTAATTTTCTTATCTTTTTATTAATTCTTTTTCCGTATTAATTTCATTAATCACACAACAAATAAGTATTTATCTCATATATTCCATATGTTGAACTGTTTGATTTAAAATGTAATGCCATCTATAGAAGTCTCTATGGATTGACTGTGGTGTGTTTCAAACTAGCCCCCGAGGTCGGTCTGTGTATGTGTGTTATGTCTTCCCTCAGGTCATGATGTTCTTGAGGAGCAGGCTTTTGCTATGTAGGCTATGTGTGTGTCTTCTCTCTCTGAATTGCCAGTTTGCTGATGGAGATACATATTTGGGCTGGTCCGGAAGCCCTGATGCCCAAATCATCATCTTCTTCACCTTGAGATGTACATGTAAATACTTTCAAAATATATACTGTACGTGTGTGTTTTAATATAAACAGAATAAATAAACACAAAAACTTTAATTTGCGATTAATCGCCAGCACTAATATATATATATATATATATATATATATATATATATAAATTGTGTACATTATCATTTGTACATAATGCATCGTCTGTAATGATTCTGATCATCTGTTTTTACAGATTGTGCCTGCAGACACGCACATGCTGGAGTATTTTACTCACATCACCTGTGAGTATTCGGATACAAGTACAGATTCAACACTAGTCATGAACAAAACAGCACCAGTGAGCTAAAAACCACAATACAAATACAGACAAATATTAAAAAAAACCCTAAAAAATATGTTTAATGTGACCAATAACTAGTTTACATGAGAACATTTGATGGTAAAAAAACTTTTGGTTCAAGAAATAGTATTTTTGCTTAAAATAATAACCTTCTTGTGTCCATTATATATGCAAATAAAGCATTTGTAGATTGTTCAAGTTTAGTTTTTTAATAAATTTACAGTAAAACAGTTTATTATTTAAAATGTTGAATAATAAAAGCTTATGTATATTTAAAAAATAAAGAGCCCTTTTAGCTTAACGTCTTGTTTAGTATCAGGTTCAGCGCTCTAATGACAAGACTTACATTTTCACACAGGATATTTTGCAGGCCTCTTGACTATCAAACTGGTTTTTGTTGCCTTGGCAACCTCCAAACCAGAACTGAGCACATGAATTGGCCTTTGGATCAAAATACCATTTAACAACATACTCTCGACACGGACCGGGATCCAGAGGCTGTAGGCATCCCTCGTCTGATGCAAGACAGAGAAAATTGTATTTACAGGAAGTCAGAATTGCAGTTATTATTTGTATTGTATCACTTGTGAGCAGCATTTACCTGCAGTAAAGTGATCCTGTATGAGCAGCGGTGGCTCTGTCCTGTATGTGTCCTGTTTGGGCCGGTCCAGTGACGTGAGAGAGAAATCTGGGAGGAGGTTCAGCTCTTCTCTTTCCAAATCGGGTGCCATAGTGCTGATGATGTCAGTACCGTCTCGTTTGGGGTCATAGTAGGGGAACAATTCTCCAACTGCGCCTGGCTGATTGATTTCATTTCATGATATTAAAAATGTATATGTGTTCATAACTAGAGTGCATTAACATTAACAGATGGAAACAAAACAGTCCTACAGCAAAAAAACCCTCCAAATATTGTAGTCGCTCTAATTAATATGAAGTCATAAAAACAGCTTAAATTAGAAAAATTCAGCTTAACTTTATAATAAGAAATAGCATGAACAACAATAATAATAAATGTACAATAAAAATGCTACACTGCAGAGCTTTTATTATGTAATTTCAATTAAATAATTGCTAGCATTTTCTCAGCACAACATCATATAGCTTTTAGATATATAGCCTTTAGACACGTTTTTTTCAAAAGTGTCAGTCTTAATTAATATAAAAACTAATTATAAAATATAAAAACTGCATGTGTAATAATTATTATATTATAAATAATAACCAATAGACTTATGTTAAAAAAATCTCACTATATAACATCTATTTGTATTTAAATGCTGTTTAATACAAATTTTATTAAAATTCTATATTTTAAACTTCCAAAATTAAAATTAAATTAAAAATAGAATACATTTTTATAAATATATTTGTATTTTTTATTATTAATACAGTATGCACAAAACATTGTTTTATTAATATGCTTTTAGATCAAATATGGCTTTTTGATACGTCATGTTTTAAAAACTGAAGCATGTGTCAGTCTCATTTATTTTAAAACTAATAATAAAATAGATAAGCTTAATATAAAAACTGCATTTAATATAAAAATATTTAATATGGCATTTAATATGTAAAATATTGTAATAATCTTATAATGAATTGCATTTTAAAATAAAAAATACAATTTTATTTAATAAAAAATATATATGTTTTTTAATTATATGCCCAAAACATTGTAATAATAATAAACACATTTATATTAAATATTTTTTTTATTTAAATTATTTTAATTTTATTTCAATTCTATTTCTATTCTAGATTTTTCTAGAATAAAAAAATCCAAATTAATACAATTAGAATTCTATTTGATTAATATGCCCAAAATATCATATATAACATATATGCAGTCTTGTTGGGTGTACAGTGTGTGAGTTTACCTTGGAGGTAGGGCTGAATATCGATCCATCAATGTTCTCACAGATCTCTTGGAGCAGTTTACTTTCCACTTCTAGACCACAGAGACAAAAAAAACATTAATGTGATCCTGTAGCTTAGACCGGGTTTGCTGTATGTTTGTAATAAATTAAATCATTAAGCCATTTAACTTTAAACTGTTGCTTCATAGCAGTCATAATCCATAATAATGCCTTACACCATGAAAAACTCAAATTGAAATCCACACACATATTTGTTTAGAACTGGTTTGGACTGTTTTCACTTCTGTGCCGATTTAGACGAGACACATTTTTCACTGAAGAAAGCAATATGAATAGAGGACTGGTATTTTAGCCAGAAGTTAAGGACGTCTGTGGATTATTTTCACACAAATGTACAGGCTGTACAAGGTGTTAAATGTGATGTTTTAATCAGGTATTCGGACTCTCATTCTGACGGCACCCATTCACTGCAGAGGATCCATTGCTGATCAAGGGACTCCAAACCCGTAAGACCTTCGTTCATCTTTTGAACACAAATGAAGATATTTTTGATGATGTCCCTCCATAGACAGCAACACAACTGAAGTGATCCAGATCCAGAAACATAGCAAAAACACAGGTTAAACAGTCCATGTGACATCACTGTGCATGAACATTCCGAGTATTGTCAGATGATGCACTGATGTCACATGGACTGTTTTACTGATGTTTTTACTATGTTTCTGGATCTGGATCATTTCAGTTGAGTTGCTGTCTATGGAGGGATAGATAGCTCTCAGATTTCACCAAAAATATCTTAATCTGTGTTGTGAAGATGAATAAAGGTCTTATGGGTTTGGAACGACATGAGGGTGAGTAATTAATGAAAGAATTTTTTTTCTCTTTTCAAATCATCAAAACATACCAGAAAGCATTCTGAAGTCCTCGATGGAAAACACGTTCTTTTCGGCGGGCGGCGACGCTATTGACTTCAGCTCCTGTTTAAAATCATCATAGATGGGGTCGCTTTGATTCACCACTCCTATAACCAACATAGTGATATTGGCCGAATGGGCCTCTCTGACCGCATCCTCCAGCTTCACCGTGTCTCGATGATCTGTCTGGCCATCAGTAATGACCACAGCCACTTTCCTCACACCGCGCCGAGCAAAGCGGAAGATCTCGTTGGCCTTCCTGATGCCACTTCCTGTATAAGTGCCCTCCCCAATGTAGGGCATCCTGCGCACGGCTGCTTTGACTTCATCACGACTTAAGCGTTCTTGAATGCTCGTGACCACCAGGTTAATGTGGCTGTAGAGAACCACGCCGACTCGCGTGACCTCTGGAGTGACGGATGCGCGGTCGATCATGGTGTTCACAAAGTCTTTAATGACCTGGAAGTTTTCCGGGCCGACGCTCTCAGAGCTGTCAATCACAAACACCAGCTCCAGGGGATGTATTCTGCAAATCCGGCCACAGCCTGACAAATGACAATAAATCATTTAAACCATATCAGTTCTGGTGTGATTTATTGCTAAATATATCTGCAATTTAAATACTTACCACAAATAGATCGGATTAAGCTGATTATTTCCTCTCTCTGCAAAATACATAAAAACCCTGTTACAGAAGAGCTCCATTTCTATTTCACATAAGCTAGTAGTAATGT
>JAUCMS010000083.1:103032-113187 GCA_032357445.1 Enteromius radiatus | reverse complement strand
GAAGCGCCGCCGACGGATCCACAATTCCTTTCGGCAACGCTTGACGTCACCCATTCAAAGTCAATGGGAAGCGTTGATGCTGCCGCCCCGTGTGAACGTACCGTTACACTTATTATGGTTAAATCCTTTTTCGTCTTTGACTCATGTATATTATGTATATTTATCTATTAATTTGTCAGGCATTTGTTTATTTTGCCAATTTATATTTACATTTTTTTTTATTCAACTTTATTTTATTTGTAATTCTATAGTGTGTACAGTACAGATATTGATTAAAAATGAAAAAGTGAGCCGTGCTTGTCAGAATGCAGACTGTTGATTGGTGGAGAGCTCATTTCAGAGGCGTAATAAGTTATTTTAAGACAAATACTTTCATTTATAATAACACAAAATGATGAATCGATCACCGTAATACAGGAAAATGAATGTAAAGCAGGTCTAGGATGATTTCATGTTGACTAAGGGACTGCTTTGCATTAGTTGCTGTCTGTCGCTGATGGAGAGTTAGCGGTGTGGTTAGTGTGTGTGTGGATGGATCAGGGTTTTGTAGGCCACCCATGTGGCAGTGTGGCTTTTTTCACCAAATATACGCTCCGTTTGACTGCCAGCGTTTCACCTCTGAACTGATTTATTGCGTTGACTATGAAGTTTTACTGATCTGAGAGATTTCCCTCTTTCATTCTCTCTAGCCGCTGGTGCAGGTGTGTGTGTGAGAGAGATCTGTAGTTGTGTTCTGGCATGCCTACAAAGGCTCAGACATTGAAACGGAGCTGGGATTTTTATTTTTTTTTGTGACCCACCACCAAAAACACCCCGGATCCATAAAGCGGGGGATGTTTTTCTGCTCTCGGCTGCCTGCTCGTCCGTCTGATACCAGCGTCTTCTGATTCATTGTTGTTTTGGGTCAAAAGTGTAAGGAAAAATTCATCATGTGCAGAATCACACATGTCTAATGAAGATTAATAAGCGCCTCATATTTCACCCCATGATCAAAAGGAAATGTTTACATAACACGCAAACAGAAAAAACACACATCTCTTTAATGCGTTAATGAAAATCATCCAGTTTTTATTGTATAATAAATGATATTAAAATCACCAGGAATTCTGCAGATGTCAAATTCAGCCAGTTTTAAGTCTCTTATCCATGCCTTTTTTATTTGTATAAATTTTTAAACTTATGCTTAATACTTGTTGAACCTATACGAAGTTTATTAAAACTGTATTTATGCATTTATATTGCTTTAGCACACTAATGAATATCCTGTGTAGACTTTAATTTAATACATTTATTTGTATGCCTTATAAAATTGTGTGTGTATATATATATATATATATATTATAAAAAAGGAATGTCTTTTATTGATGCATTTCATTTGAATTAAAATTCAAGAATTTAAGATTTTTTTAATGCATTTTTATTTTAATGCACTAGTGAAAAACATTATCTAAAACAAACCGTCTTCATTTTTATGCATTCTTTTTTAAAAATAAATTCTTATAAACTTAAATTTGTCAATTTATAAATCATAAAATTCTTTATTTATTCCTTCCTTTCCTTTCTTTTTTGATACCTGTTTATTTCCTTATTGGCCTGGCGTTTGTAGCCATCTTCACCTGCACACACACACACTCAGGCTTTGTCTCTGTCTCTTGGTAAAACCTCATTGTCCACAGACACAATCGGTCCTGGAGCCGTGGCGTCTCTGTGGTCTGTCCCCTCAGGGGGGACTCGTGGAGGAAGCACTGCACGCCTCTGATTTCAGATGAGCGCAGGTCAGAGGTCATGTCTCTAGTGCTGTGCTGAGGTTTGTTTTTGCCTGAGTCAGGTCTGACGCTCCGGCTGGCTGCGGTTCAGCTGCGGGACGGGGCGTTTTCCACCGGCGTGTTTGGAAAATGAAACTCGAAGCCTGTAGCTGTTCCTCCCGATGCCTTTGATCTTCTTTCAGCCGCGGGATGGGAAAGAAAAGATGCTGAGACACCGAGCCTGGTTCTGGAGGAGCGATTACACACGCGCTTTCTCCTGGAAACACACACATGCTGCTTCGGTCGTGCTGCCGTTGGCTGGAACCCAGCCTGTTTCTCCAGTAGTACTGCGGTTTCTTCAAACACGCTGCTCGTGGAAAGAGCTCAGAGCGAGGCACATGTTATCCACAGCAACCAAAACATCAGGCATCTGGAGCTTTAAATGGCCAAACTGAACGGATCCGATGCTGATCTCTTGGGATGTTCCAAACCGTTATGATATAAAAATAAGTGCATTAATTCTGTTGTTGTCCTCCATTCTCAATGTCTTCAGTGGTGGAAATGATCCTGTCTTTTAGTTTAGTTTGTAATTACTGAATTTGAATTTATTTAATTTAATTTAATCATTTTTTTTGTCGTCACTTTTTTATGCCTTTATTTATTTTGTCTGTTTATTTCCTTTAGTTGTCTATTAAATAATGCTTTCAAACAATTAATTGCTATTAATCGCATCCAATATCAAAGTTTTGTTTACATAATATATGTATGTGTATTGTGTATTTATATATACACATTCAGTATGTATTTAGAAAATATTTATATATATATTTATATCCTTATTTATTTATTTATATAATTTATTTTTTCTTAAATATATACCTGCATGTGTTTGTATTTATATATACGTTAGAAATACCCAGAATACACATTTTATTTTGGATGTGATTGTTTGACCGCACTACTATTAATTTATTATTTATTTTCACAATTTATTTCTTATCCTTATTTTTATCTATTTGTCTGTCATTTAATTTATTTGTTTATTTATTTAGTTAATTATTTTGTTCTTTATTTAGTTAGAAACCATCTTTCTTTATTTATTTGTCATGTATTTAGCAAAATATTCACATTAATTTTTGGAGCTTTTACTGAATGGAAAGAAAATGGTAATGATGCTCGTTCTGTTCTTCACAGCAGAGCGGAAATCATACGGGTTTGGAATGACATGAGAGTGAGTGATGACAGATATCTAACTGCTCCTTCAAGATCTGCCAAGAAGCTACATTAGGCTTTTAATTTTTCAGGGCATTTCCCAACAAGAGTTCATCGGTCATATATTTAAGAGTGATTTATCCTGAAGTTGCTCATGTTTGACCGTGAAGATCCCTGTTAATGTTAAGTTTGGTTGTGTTGTCTTGAAGAATATAACTGCGGTGGTCTTCAGGCTGAACATGGGACCTCTCTGAAGGATTCACGAGCAGTAATGGAAATCCAGGGAGAGGATGCTGGAGGAGCTCTTTGAAGACGTGGAGATTGAAATACAGATGCCAGAAGGAAATGAGTTAAGGAGCCCCTTGGAACGCGTCCTGGCCTGGTTTTGTCATATGTCTGAGCTTTTTATAGTCACAGTAATCATGTAGTCGCACTGGACTATTCCAGAGTATAGGAGGAGAAGGATAACGTCTCCTGAAGAAACTACGCTCCATCTTTAGACGGCAATCTTGTGTAAGATGATGCACAAACATCTTATTCGTATTCTTTCAGACGGAAGAACAAGACGTTGGTTAAAGCAGTAAGGTCAAATATATAAACCGATGCTGCTTAAAGAAAGGAGGAAATCTGAAAGGCTATTGTTTTTGAAAGACATCTCTTATGATCACTGATGTTGTGTTTATACGGTCTAAAATACAGTAAAAACAGCAATATTGTGAAATATTATTGCAATTCAAAATAACTGCTTTCTCTTGCAATGTGTTTTAAGATATATTTTATACCTTCCTTCATTCTTCCATTTAATAAGATTGTGGTTGGTGAGAGAATTTTAATAAAAGTCTCCTCTGCTCACCAAGGCTGCATTTATTTGATCAAAAGTACAGTAAAAACAAGAAAATTATTCAAGAATGACTCAAGAAACACTGGATTTTTTTTATTTTTCTTAATCAGTTCAATGAGTAAAAGCATTTATTCCTTTAAAAAGACAATCTTACTAAATTGTAGTTATTTTTGTGCACAGTCAGTCTTTTGCAGTTTGATTTTTAAAGCCTCAGGAGGCTGCTAAACTGATTTTTATCACAGGCACTGCGTTTTTGTTTTGCCACTTGTCTGTTACAATGCATTATGCTATTCCTAAATTGTGTTTGTCACCACTACTCAAAGATGTTTTTTTTTTCTCTCTCTCAATTTGGTGCCGGAATGACCAGATGTGATGTTCCTGTCCTAATTGAAATGTTTATTTTGACGGCAGCCGAACGGGAGGATAAATGACCACTTTCCTCGCTCGCGTCCCAATCGCTCCGAGAGCGGGAGAAAAGGAAAAGCGAGGGATGAAAAACATCAAGCGTCTGGAAGGCGGTGGTGGTATGGTTGAGGGAGGCAGGCCTGTGTTTATGTGTTTGTAGCCGGCGAGGCTGATGGTTCCGGGCCCGGATCATGACTCAAGACGCTTCGCCCTCTTCTGTAATTATGTCAAAAATACACTTTAAAGCGGAATGATGTGGAGCTGTGGGTGCGGAGGGGATTTTCATGCTGATGACTTTCCCCTCCGCCTCTGATGGGGTTTGGGAACGCCGGCCAGCGTGGCCCGTGACACAAATGAAGATAGAGCGATGCTTTATTTTCTGCCGTCTGTCGCTGAGGGGGAGGCGCCGGGTCTCTGTTTGGAGCGAGTGGCACCAGGCTGTGAAATCTGAGGCTCTGTCGGAGCTGGTGTGTGTCCAGTGCTGCCACAGCTCTCTGTGAGTGTGTCACAGGCTTTAAAGCTGGAAAGGGCTTTTAAATCCAAACGCCATGAGTGAGAATTAGAAGTGTATCGTCTGCTGACTTTATCGAGTGTTTCACTCGCTTTGCAAAAAGCAAACAAAACATGTTTTTTTCGAATGCATGTTGAATCCTATAAGAATGCAGTTAGATTTCCTCTGTAATGCAAGACAAAAAAAAAAAAAACCCTGTATGGATTTTGTTTATATAGTTATATAGTTAAGTCATATAACACATGCAAGTGTGTGTGTTGCATTTTAGACACAATATTGGCTGTTTACTCTTGTTGTGGTGTTGCTAGGGTGTTCTGGTTGATAGCTGGGGGTTTTCTAGGGTGTTTGATGTGTTACTATGTGGTTGCTGGGGTGTTGCAGACACTGGTTTGGTATGTTTCGAAGCTGGGATGCTGGTTTGAGCTGGTCTTTTGCTAGTCTAGAACCAGCAAAGGACCAGTTTGGACCACTTTAAACCAGCATCTCAGCTTCAGAACCTTTTTTCAGCAAGGCTGCTGCCATGTTCTTTAATCTGTTACTTTGTGGTTACCATGGTGTTCCGGGTGGTTTCTGGGGTGTTGCTATGGTGTTCAGAGTGTTTGATGTGTTACTATTTGGTTGCTATGGTTTTGAGTGGCTGCTGGAGTGTTGCTATGGTGTTACTCTGGTTGCTGTAATTTTCATGTAGCTAGAGTGTTTAATGTGTTACTTTGTGGTTGCCGGGGTGTACTGAGTGGTTGCTAGGGTTTGTGTTACTATTTGGTACTTTTGGGTGGTTGCTGGGGTGCATCTATGCTGTTCTGAGGGTTTAATATGGTACTCTGTGGTTGCTGGGGTGTTGCTAGTGTGTACAGAGTGTTTGATGGGTTACTCTGATGTTCAGAATGGAGCTCAAATGCATTAAAACTTAACTGTTGAACAGTATTGTTCTATGTCTGTCACACACACACACACACACACACCCTTCTGTTTACCTGAATCAAGTTCTGGAATGTTCCAGTTTAGATGCAGTGGTGATGATCATTATGGGATGGCACTGGCAGGTGTGACTGTATCACAGGCTGTGTGTGAGATTGTTACTGTAGAAAGAATGAATAGTGTGTTTTTCCTCCTGTTGTGTGTCGAGATCCTGGCAGCGATGAAGAGGATTTAGTGCTGGAGAAACTGCAGACATCAAAGCGTGGCGCAACTGTGTTTACTCTGGGAGAGCATTCCTGACGCTCACTTCTCCGTGAGCCCATCTGTGTGTGTGTGTGTGTCTGCGCAGAACATTTGATATCTGTGCTGCTATGTCCACTGACGCATACGGATGTTTACAGCAGAAAGATGTTTCATACTTAAAAATGGATCCATGTGTTTGCATTAAATGTGAAAAAACGACACTGCAGTGCAGTGAAGAAAATGATGAACAGACTGTGCCTTTTTGTCAAAAAACTCTTTTTCTGCGCTCAGGGAAAAAGTGCACACGAGGGTCTCAAGATGCGCTTTTTTTAGACGTGATGCAATAATGTAAACAGTGCATTCTCCACTATGTTGCCATCAAATAAAACTGTTGCCATGCCAACTTTCACAACACTTGCCCCGCCTCTAGGATCTTCTGATTGGTCCACTGTTTTGGAATCGATATCGATGAGCTGCACTGCATGTAATAGTTGAATTTCTTTTAACTTGACACAGCAACTGAGTTTTTGAAAAAGTTCTGAATGCTATTAAGTTTAACCATTAGATTTAAAGGTTTCATTGTATTTATTGCTATTTTACATTATTTCTCAATGTAATAAGAAAATGTGAATTTTATAAGTTTAACTTACTGTACTTAAATAAGTAAAAAAAAATTTAACTATACTATAGTATCTAAAAGAACACTGACTTGGGGTCAGTAATTTGGACAAACCTTAAACCCCAGTTCTAAGTCTTGGCAAACACTACTAGTGAAGGAAGTTGAAGTTGTTTGCTTTTTGCTTCAAGAAACACTTTCCTTTTTTTTTTTTTCTTTTCAGGAATTTCCAAGAGGGGATAAAAAGAAAAATCAGTTTATCCGTTCAAGCTGTTAATTGTCTGCTTGTTTAAGCGTCAGTAATTGATTGCTCGTCAGGGGTCAGGTGGTTGCCATGGAGTCTGTTTGTGCGAGCGAGTCGTGTTTACACTCCAAAATAAAACAACAATAAAAGAGCCGGCCTTGATGTGGCCGTTTGTGTACGGATGCTCTTTACCATCATCCCAGTGTTTGATTATGGAGTCCCTGGAGAGTAACTCCCACACTTCAGTACAGTGACGGCTCACACACACTCTTATTATAACTGCACAGCTTCTTCATTTCTACTTCATTTCTCAAGCTATTTTTGGGTCACACTTTATTTTGTGCATTTTAGACATTCTGCTAACATTTAAGGAACTTTGCAACTATATGCTAACTGGGTTCATAACATACAACAAACTATCAGAAACCTTTCATGTTCAACTTATTCTACTGACCCTAAACTGACCGTTACAGTCTACTCTGAGAGTTTGTAGACATGTAGTTGAAAATTAATGAGAATTAGTTGACATGTAGTTACAAAGTTACTTATAGTCATTTATTTATTAGTATACTTATTATTCCACACAGATTTCTTTTTTTGTGCATATGTGTTACTAGTAAAACTCACTTAAAAGATCATGCAATTTGACGAATCTACTCAACGTTACACATGCTTTTTTTATATTGCCTTTTCATAAACAAGACGGGGAAAAGTTCACTGTTGGCTCAATTGAAAGGTATGTTTAATAAATATTTATGGTTATGTTTAATTTGCATAAATTAAATTAAATAAACAAAGCTAAATTAAATACATTTCTATATTTAAATGTAGCATATATTTAATATTGTAAAAAATATTTAAAAAAAACTTATGAGAAGACGTTTCTTAATATTCATAAGAAGTGCAGTTGTTGTTGATTTTTAGATATTTGCACATTTTTAAACAAGTTTATTAAAAAAAGTATTAGTCTCTTTAGAGAAAACATTAGATCATTCTTAAAATAATAATAATAATTAAAAAAAAAAAAAATATATATATATATATATATATATATATATATATATTTTTTTTCCCCTCTGGCTCATTCATTATGATTTTACTCTAACATAAAATGTGTGTAATTTTATTGAATTTTTTTCCCTGCTGCTGTTCTGTGATGAACCCAGTTAACTCGATAAAGTCTTGTCTATCTGTGTTGGTTGTAATTATTGTTTGGCGCAGGTGTGTGTGTGTGTGTGTGTAACAACCCAATTACCCTGGAAGACAGTAACAGGTCATCGGTGCAGTAATGCATTTTGTTGTATTGACCCTGTGTGTGTGTGTGCACCCTGTTTTTATCACCTCATGTGGACCAATTGTCCCCACAAAGATAGGAATACCAGTAAATTTTGACCTCGTGGGGACATTTTTTTAGGTCTCCATGAGGAAACAAGCTTATAAAACATACAGAATTAAGTTTTTTGAAAATCTAAAAATGCAGCAAGTTTCCTGTAAGGGGTAGGTTTAGGTGTAGGACAATACCACATACAGTCTGTACAGTAGAAACACCATTACACCTATGGAGAGACCCCACAAGGATTACAAACCAGACATGTGTGTGCGTGTGCGTGCATGCACCCCCTCTGCTGGATGATTGGTGTGTGACAGTGTTAAACTTTGACCCTGTGTTATCACACACTCATCTGACGCTGTTCCCTGATTCATCAGTCATGATCTTTGCCTGCCGGTCTAATGGCTCTAGTGATTCTGAAGAAGCAGTTCACCCAAACCAGAATGTCTTCACCCTCAGGCCTTCCAAGATGGCGATGAGTTTGTTTCTTCATCAGGTTTGAGGAAATGTGTCATTTTATCACTCACTCACTAACGGATCCTCTGCAGTGAATGGGTTTCACTAGAGAAAGCAATATTACAGAGAGAAGACTCGTATATTAGTCTAAAGCAATGATAAAAAAAGTCTTAATGCTGGATTTGTTTCAGCTTTTGTGTTAACTGATGAACTGGAGTGCTGTGGGTTATTGTAATGTCAGGTAACACTTTAGAATAGGCAATGCTTGATAACTATTAACTACGACTTTTCCTTCAAGTTCTTAATTTGCTGCTTATTAAAAGTTAGGCATAAGGTAGGATTAGGGATGTAGAACAAGCATTGGCAATGGCACCCATTCATCTTTTGCTGAGCAGTTTATAGACTGCTACATTTCTCAGAATCTGATGAAGAAACAAGCTCATCTACACCTATTAATAATAATACTGTGTAGTATTGTGCGTAATCACTCTTTACCTGAGGTAAAATCAGCGTAATGCTTGTCATGTTATTTCTTTGTTTTGACTGCAGCTTGTCTGTGATCTAGTAAGCGATCACGAGTGCTGTTTCTTCCGCCTGTGATCCTCCGCGGCTGTAATTCACTGGCTCATTCAGCGTTTGAATGAGAGGAGCTTCCTGACGATTCCTCCAGGTGAAGTTACCCAGCCGCCTCTATCGGCTTCCATTTTGCCTGGTCTCCTCTCCTTTCCTCTTCTCGGAAAGCGCCACAATACCTTCTAATCCCTTTCATTGAGTCTGCAGACAATCTGACTCTGGGCTCTCATTATGGTGTGGGTTTCCGAGCGTCTCAAAGGGCGACGGCTGTAATCCGAGCTCGCTGCTGTTTTGACAGTGCTGTAGTTCTAATAGCCTCGCCAACCATCTCACTACTCGCCTTTCCAGACTCCGTCCTGTTCACTTCTCAAAAAATGCAAATTAGCATGCAATTGTGCTTAAAACGGCCAGCACAATCAACACTTTTGAGCAGTTTGGCATAAATGTATCTGCTTATTGGTTGAATCTTTGACCTTTGTAGTCCACAAGGACTTAAAGGATTTAAATGTTTGGAACCATATTCATCTTTCTCCAGATGCTATTTAGCTTGTTTAAATGCTCTATAAAGGAAGTCCTCTTTTTTGGAACATACATACATTTCTGCAAGCCCATAATTATGTACCTCACTGCACGTTTCCTCTCAGTTTCAAACTGAAATGTTCAGAGAGTGGCACTGAAACACACGTTTAGTACGTGACCATGGCATGTTTTTATTATGTTGGTACAGGTACGTATTGCAGCGCTTTTATTATGCTGCTCAAGGTACGTTTTGCTAGCCTGGGCCCGCCCATACTTTGCGCGCTACATTCAATTTCGCGAGCAAAGTCAGTCTGGCCAAGCTGCCGTTTTAGAGCATTTCTGTTCCCAAAAAAATAGGAACCAATGAGAAACGAGCTCCCCCCTGCCCCCTGCACCAGAGAGGCGGGTGTAACGCGATGACGCAGCAGTTCTGCCGAGCAGCAACAATCATTCGACTCTGCTGTCGCAGCTGTTTTGAGAAATTTTCATGACAGGTTTTCTTTGAAAACGGAGCAGAAGTCATTAAAGTAAGTAAAGACATT
>JAUCMS010000083.1:89729-102786 GCA_032357445.1 Enteromius radiatus | reverse complement strand
ATTCATATTCATGTCCAGTTTTTTTTCTTATGTGGCAAGTAGCCGTATAATAAGCGGGATAATGGACGGGTAGCCGGAAAATAAGCCCCTTCAGCGTGATACAAGACCCTCCGCTTCACGTCGGGTCCTGATCACACTGTCGGGGCTTATTTTGCGATAACTGCAATAGATTTGGTGTTAAATTATAAATAAACAGAATATATATACATAGACTTTAGTGCTGATTTGGCATGAAATAGTAAATAAATGCGATAGAAAAGAGCGACTGGTGCGCTGGAGCTCAGCTGGCACAACATGAACAAACTGCGTAACTGGCAGAAGAAGAAAGAAGCTCCAGAGGGCAAAAATACTTTCTCACCACAGCAACTCTTTATTATCTCTCCTCTCCTGTGTTTGTTTTGAAGGCCGTTTGATTTATGAGTATTTTTAGCTGTCTGTCTGTGGTGGAGATGAGGCTGGAATGTCTTTATATGCCACTACAAAGCGCTGGAAGGGCCGTCTCATCCCCAGCCGGTTTGTGGTTTACGCAGACGTACGGACGGCTCGGACTATTGTCAATAATCTGTTTGTGTGCCACCGTTCCTCAGAAAAACCAAATGAAGATGTGTCTTTTGGGGTCGGAACCGAAGTCATTTTTAGATTTCTGCCCCTTTGTGAGATAAAAATAGAGAACGGAGATGACAGACTGTGCCGGACGGTCTCTAGATGGTAAACAGAGCTGGCTTACGCTGGTCAGAGATAATGATTAGCTTTACACTGGGAGAACTGATGAGAGCCACTCGTGACAGGAGCTTTGTGGCATTACAGAGCTGAATGACTGAATACAGCCACACGAGCCTCCTCAGACCGCATATATATAACGTTTGGAGTCAGACTGATGGATTTTTACATTTGCATTAGTACTTTTATGCATTGAGGATGCATTATATTTATCGACAGATATTTTCTAATGATTCTAATTCAAATAAATGCTGTTCTTTTGAACTCTATGGGCCGGTTTCCTGAACAGGGACTAGTCCTAGATTAAAATAAATGTTAAGAGCTGTCTAAACTGGAAAAGGCTTGCACTGAGATATCTTAAAATACATCATTGCCATTGTTTGGTAACAAGACATGTTTCTAAAAATTCATAATAGTTCACAGTATTCCTGTTTTTACTGTGTTTTTAGTCCAATAATTATATTTATTATAAAATATGAAACTGTTATTTAATGCATTGTGGATAATGTAGTAATTTCTTACAGAAGGAGTGTATTGTATTGAGTGTACACTTCTGTCAGACTGTGCATCCTAAAGACGACCCGAGCACCTGACCTCTGACCTTCAGTGCAGGGTTTTCTGGGTTGATTGACACACACCAGCCCTTCTGAGCGGATGACATCAGCGTCTCTGCTGCTCTGCCAGCTGCTGATGTCACGGCTCAGTTTCACGCTGGGATTTCCGCTCTGTTGAGTAGGATGAAGGGATGCTGGCGGGTCACCGATCATCCCACGGGAACCGTCCCGCTGCTGGGGAAGGGTCCAGTGCATCCAGGGTTACGTCCCACTTTACATATTTTCACAACCCACCAGAAGTCCACTGGTTCACACTTCTGAGTGCCAGCGTTAGGACATACGCTCAGGTCATGAACTTTCACCTGGATACTACAGACTCACTTCTCTCAAAAGCATCTTACTTTTAATTCATCATCTATTTGTCAACTATAGATTATATTATATAATAAAGTATTAATAAAAATTGATATACGATACATTAATAGCTTAATATATTACTTATTATGAGAGAATTGTAATTATTAATAATATGTTTAATATAAATTATAATTATTCAAATGTATTTATTGTATATTGAATTTAAATGTCATGTATAGATAGTAGGTATTAAATAATTATGGTAAATAAAATGCAGTAAATAATTATACATGTTTATACTCACACTTTATTTCATTTATTCGAATTGCTACAGTTGTGTGTATTAACGGGAAATTAAATTAATTAAAGGGAAACTATATATATATATATATAAATAAACTTTTTATAGTTATATCATTAATCACTTTAAATATTGATTCATTATGTGTGTTTTTATGCAAATTGTATTGTTTAATTATTTAATATAATATGTAATTTACTTATTATATAAAATTATCATTTTAATTTGTTATTAAATGTATATTTAGGCATAAAAGTTGTTAAATTGTATATATTATAAATATTTGTGTGTGTATATATATTTAAATCATTATAGTTTCATATATTAATATGTATATTCATGAATTTTTAGCATGCACATGTCAGCTCTATCTTTTAGCTTTTATTGATAAGGGAATTATTAGTCAAATGCCCGCTCGCGTGTGTAGGAGAAGGAAGTTGCCGCTGCATGCTGAAGTTTCAGCTTCATGTGATGCCACTGCTGTGTTCAGAAGAAGAGTGACTCCACTTTAGTTCATCAGAGAGGGTCACGTGAAGCAGATTCTACATTCAATCTGTTTACGTTACTGAAAACACATCATCATATGTGCTGAAATCCCCATGTAAGATTGTTTGATCTGTGAGGAAGGAGTCTGAATCTCTCTCTCTCTCTGTCTCTGTGTGTCTGCAGTCTCACCCGCTGTCTCTGTGTAACACCAGTGAAGATGACCGGCAGGAGAACAGCTTCATCAGCATCGTCAAGCTTGAGAGTCCAGAGAGCAAAGTGCCACAGTGCCAGCCGCTGCTGGATAAAGTAAGACACACTCTCTCAGTTTGAGTGAAATGGGCTGATTAAATTATGTAAATGAGCTCTTCTGTGATTGGCTGTGATCATCCTGTCACTCAGGTGAAGCTGGTGTCAAATACACGTTAATATGTACATGTAACAGTCAGCGTTATTTTAATGTCATTTATGTACTAATATAATTAATATTTCAATTTTTTATTTAATATTTTTTGTTTAGATTTCAATTTTATGTGCTTTTATTTTTATATTAGTAGTTTTGTAAAATATTGCTATTTTATTTTCAGCTGTGATTTTAAGTAATTTTTGCACTTTTTTAATTTATTTTTTAATCGATTAATTGAAATAATTTGTAATGGTTAACAGTAACAGCACTGATGTTAATCAGTTTAGGACTTCATCCTATTTCAGCTTTCACTTTAATTGAGTTTTGGTCTTTTAGTTATGTGCTTTTGGTATTTTGTTATTTCTTTTTATATGACTATTTAGTTTATGTGTGTTTTAGAGCGTGTGGCTGTGATGTCATCTGAAGGAGTTTGTTGAATCTTCTTGAGTGGTTTAAATCATGTATTTTCTGGTTATGGTGTGGATGGAGTGTGTTGGGAACGGTTGGCACAGCTGATGTTGTGTGGATGAATGAGCTGATGGGGTGTGTGTGTGTGTGTGTGTGTGTGTAAGAGAAAGAGACACACACACACACACACTCAGACTGAACACATGTGACCAGGGTTGGACTGGCGTGAAAAATCTGCCTCTGTTTCCCCTTCATGCAAGCTCCTGTTATCAAGCTCCTTACCGATGAAACATCTTTCTCTTCCTGCTTGTGCAGAGCAAGCCTGTTCTTGATAACGCTAATATTTCAGAATGAAGGTACATTTTGCGGCATCTGCCTCCAAATTTTAAGCTGCTTTTCCCTGAGCTTTTCAGCATCACCGCTTCGCTTCGGCCTGTCCTTTTTAGAGAGGTGGAGCGATATTTAAATAGGCGGAGCTAGATCATTATCACTCCGTCTATGTAGTGCTTTGGTCCCTGTATGATGGACCAGTCCTGTACCGGCCCAAAAGTGCGTCGACCCAGCCTGGTATGCCAGATTAGCATCTGACCGGCTCCTGTCTGCAGGACTCACAGATTCAGTGTCCACTTCTCTTCAGCCACAAACACACAATCTGAACGGATCTATCTATTGCGCCTTATATTTCTTATATCAGTCAGCTTTTATGCATTTTGTCCATGTGTTATTCCATCTGTCTAAACCTCTAAAAATTCATTTTTGTCCTGTTTGCTAATTGATTATTTAGTTTTTTGCTACTGAAGCCTTTCAGTACTGTTATAAATATAAGTGAGATTTCCCTCGAGCCTCGATGTGATGATGTCTCAGCGGGATTTTCAAGGTTTAATCTGGTTCTGCGTGTGAACTTCACGCCGTCTGCACCGATCACACACATCCAGACAGTCTCAACAAGTTAATCAGAGTTAATAACCCGTCTGAGGAAACCGCTTCCATTCTTCACTTTTAGCGGCTGTTTATGTCTTTCTCTCGGTCTGGACGGATTACTGCTGCGGATCCGCTTTGTTTAGTGAACATCTGAAGGACTCTCAGGAAAACAAAGCGTTCTGTTCCAGTGCTTCTGGATGGGTATAAATACACACGAGAGCAGGCAGAATTGAGGGCTTTGGGTTGTCTGATGCTTGTGAATGTTTAGTTTGTCTGTACACATCATATCATGTTTCCCAACAGTGCAGCCGTCTTATTTCAGATCTTGAGATGCTATTCTGACTTTATTCTTATCCAGAGTTGATGTGCCTAGTTGGTCTACCCTTTATTCACAGTTTATTTATTTTCCATTTACATATGAAAGATTTAGCCATTTCATTGTGTTCTGCCACTTTATCTCGTTTTTTTATTAGTCTGTGTTTATATATTAATTAAATTAATAAATTCTCATTAACATATTTAAAAAAGAAAATAAGCAAAATAATGTCTATATATATATATATATATATATAGTTTATTTTAGTTTTTAGATATGTTAATGAGAATTTATTAAATTAATAATTCTTTTTGTTTTAGATTTAAGCATTTCGATTACATTGGATTTTTAAAAAATATGAAATATATACAACATATAAATAATATAAAATGTTTTTTTTATATATTTTAGAATTTCCTAGCTCTCAGTCTGTGCTGAATTTAGATTACATTAATAATAATAATATTTATAATTTATTTCAATATGATATATTATAATTTTTTAACATTTTTTTTATTATCATATTCTTTATTATATTTTTGTTTATATTTTATATTATAATATTTTTTAAATAATTTTTATATTTATCTTGGTTAGATTTTTTTGCATTATATTGTTATAATTTATATTAGAGTATACTATATAATATAATATGATATAGTATCATAATTATATATATATTATATATATAATGTTATGCTATAGATTGCTGTTATGTTATACTATTATGTTATCATATTATATTATATATCAGTAGTAATGTGTTTGTATTTTCTTCTGTTTGAGTTTCTGGTTGTAGTGCAGTTATGTTTTGAACGTGACTGAGATGTTCTGCTGTAACTTCCTTCATTTGCATCTCGGATCAATCCAATGCAAATGCCCTCATCTGAAGACATCCTGGACTTTAACAGCAGTTTCCGTCCTTCAGAGGCGTACAGCAGACCGAGCGAGAGGCTTCACACTCGTACCGTGGTTAATGTAGGTCTCTTTCACGAAGCGTCCCAGTCTGGACTAGTCCGGCGGTATGAAAAGAGCTCCAAATATTTACCCAGAACTGTTCCTAGTCTCCCACACAATCCAAACATCCCCTGCGTCTCGGGCTGAAGGTCCACCCCAAACCATCAAAGGCAAAAGCCTGGGATTGCAGCTCATTGTGATTACGAACGCTCCCAAAAGACCTGCTGACTTTATATTTGCTTAAAGCTTAATCCGCAAAGCGCTGTTTTCATGCCGAATGAAAGGAGCGAGTGTTTGGCCATGTCTTTGGCTGGGAACGTGAGTCAGAGCGAGCAGGAAGAGACAGAGCCATGCCTCGACACGATCTCCATCACACACACACACTCCTCCTCTCCGCTCTTACCAGTCGTGTGTGTGTGTGTGTGTGTGTGTGTGTGATGGAGAAGAGCTTTCAATCACTGGGGTGATGGTACTGACACGTATCGTCTGTGTCCATTTTACTTTACTTCGTTTGATTTTGGTAGTCATTTATTCGTGACTCTATTATAACTTAAATTATTTATTTTTTTACATTTTAACTCATATTATAGTTGGTCAATTATTTTAAGTTAGTGTTGGATTGTTTTAAAATATTACAATTAATTAATTTAAATATGCATAGTTTTGATTTAGCATTTTAATTTAGTTATATTATTTTAATATATTGATAATTTATACATTTAAATTATTTTTACATCTTGCTTTAGTTCTGTAGTATTTTAATTTATAGCTACATTATTTTAATAATAACAAAAATATTAATGTATTCATTTAAACAGTCTTTTAGTTTACATCATATTTTTCCTTTTTATTATTTTACATTTTAGATAAATATTTAATATATTAAATAATTATATATATATATATATATATATATATATATAATATTAATAATTTATTAAATTCAGTACTCATAATCTTCTTTTTTAGGATTTGTATAACTTAAAGGCATATATTTTTATGTTTGTGTAACAGTATGCATTGTTCTATATTTGGCTTTCATATTTTTTGTGTTTTAATATAAATACACAATTTGTATTTAATTTTTTTAATGTATTAATCATTTACTCCTAGTTTTAGCATTTTAATTGACATTAGAGTTAGATTATATTCATATTAACTTAAATAGGCTACTTTGTTTACATATGTATTTTTTGGCACTTAATTCATCGCTCAAAGGACATTGAAACACAAAACTGTTTAAAAAAAGTGTCTTGCAAAAAAGCAGTTTCGGACACTTCTGAGAAGTTCAGAGGAAGTCAGGCTCTCATCTCATCTCTTAACGAGCGCTCGTTAGTGACGGGGTTGCATGTTTGCACACGTGTGTCTGTGTGTGTGTGTGTGTGACCCGCGGAGCTCAGGAAGTGTGTTAAAGAGGGAAATCCTCAAACACACGTGTGTAAATCTGTCGCTTTGACTGTGTTTCTGTCACAACTCTTGTCTTTTATTGGATTATTCCCTCACTTCATCTTTCTTTGTGTTTTTTGACATGGGCATACACTGGAAGCTCTGCTTACGTCATCACACTCTCTGAGAGATGATTGGAGATTGATACAGAGCACGATATATATATCATACACTTATAAACATTGTGATGCATTATTCAGTGTATATTTTACAAGAAGTTTTAAGAAAATGCTACTTTTCTGCATTTAAATATATTTTCTATGAAAATTCAACTTTACAAATTTGTAATAAAACATGTTTGGGTTTCATAATATGCACTTTTTTAAAATATTTAGCATAAATAAAATAAACCTAGTCCTTATTTTTAGTATTTAATGTTGATATTTTGCCATATTGTCACAACTGTAATGCAATCTGGATGTTTATTTATTATTGGTATTATGTTTTTATAACAATATACATTTTACAACACATTTCAAAAAGTATTTTTTAAACATTTTAATAAAAATTATATATATTATATAATATAATTAATGGTATTACTGTATTATTTGACTCCTAAATAGATTTTTTTGGGGCAAAATGAATCCTTTATTATTAATTTTTGTGTAGCAGTATGCATTATTATACAGTTGTTTTACATATTTTTTACTTTAATAAAAATACACACATTTTACTGTTATTTTTTTATACCAAAAAAAATTTAACCTTTAAAAATGTTTTTTTTTTTAATTATTATTAATATTTTTGTACTACATTTGGACATTTTTCTGTCGAATTGTCATTCAGTCAGATGTTTTGTTTTTTAAATCTAATTATTATTAGTATTATTAATATGTTTGTGTAAAAGTATGCATTTACGATGCTTTTTATGAATGAAAAAAAAAATCTTTTTTTTTTTTTTTTGCTTTAATCTAACGCTATTTTTGGCTGCTGTCACATGAAGTTTGTGCAGGATAGCTCTGGATTAAAGTTGATTCCAGCGCTGGGGACTTCAGGAAGTGCAGATGGAGATCCTTTTCTTCCAGTGAATTCTTGGCCGGTTCTGATTTCCAAGCTTTAAGTTCCTTTAGCAGCTTTGAAACTTCATCCAAATAGAAAGGAGACACGTTTGTCCTGTGTGAGAGTTGTTTCCCTCCGTCTGTCGTTTCAGGGACTGTACAGGGTCATAATCATATTTCAGATGCTTCAGGACATGTGTATGTTCTCTGTGAAGCACTTTAAAGAGCGTGTGTGTTTGTGTGAAGCATGATGGATGGAGCACCTCATCCTCTATCACAGGAAACCAGATCCTCTCTGAAAATACAGCTACTCTCTAGCCATGTCATTAACACTCTGCTCAAACTAAAGAAAAATATAAATCAACATATTAAGGATCATGTGACACTGACGACTAGCGTAATAATGGTGAAAATTCAGCTTCACGTCATAGAAATGAATCACATTTTACAATATATGCACATACTTAATTTACTTAATGCCGCTGTATTTTTACTCAAATGCAGCATTTGCGATCAGAAGAGCCTTCTTTAAAAAAAAACATTAAATGTTGTGTGTATGTGTGTATATATATAAAATTTTTCTAATTAATGTTTAATATATAGTGAACACATTAGTTAGAGTTATGTGACTTTTTATTATAAGCTTAATACATAAACATGATAAATGGCGATAAATTTGCTCTTTGGCTGCAGTCAGACTCTGTACACTGAAGTAAAGTGTTTTTCTCGCGTGTGTGTGTGTGTGTGTGTGTGTAGCTGTTGCGTTGTCTCTAGTGCCAGTGTTTTTGCAGGTTGATGTTATCATGTGTGTGATAAAGACAGAAGAATGGGCGGCTTTGTTTGCAGGACGTCCCTCATCATCATCATCAGAGAGAGAGTTTGATTGGAGATGGAATGCATTCATACGCTGCACAGGAAGTGGGCGTATCTGTCTTTTATGTAGTGGCTGTCAGGGTGTGTGTGGGAGTGTGTGAGAGAGATGCCTGTGCCACTCTCTTTCACTCATACATGCCTTTGTGTGTGTGTGTGTGTGTGTGTGTTTTGGCCCATTTGTTGCTGGGCAACGGCTCCCACAGTTGTTGTGGATTCCAGCGCTGCATCTGTTGTGTTTGAAGCTCAAGGTCGATAACGCTTCTCTTGTTGTTACACACTCTGTCCCACACTTTCTGGGATGTTCCCATTGGAACGGGTTCCTCTCACATGGATGAGAACACAAGAGCCTACAACTCCTCTTTCTGCAGCTGTGTGTGTGTGTGTGTGTGTGTGTTCAGTCTCCTTAAAGCATGACTGGTTAAAGGGTTTTTTTCCTGTTTGTTTTAATAATTTTTTGAGTTGTATAAGTACATATATAATTAGTATTAGTAATTACAAAAAAAGTTTTTATCTATCAAAGTAATGCGTTTTAATAAAAAAATAATAAATACATTTAAAATAAATAATGAAATATAATTACATATATAATTGTTTTTTTTATTATTTATTTATTACAAATGTTACATCATGAAAACATCTCACCACTAAAGAAATATTACAATATTACTGTAATGCGTCTGGATGTTTTGGGGTGTTCTTTTGTTCATCTAACTATTATAAATAATAAGCATTATCCTCATTATTCTAGTATATATTTTTCTCAGTTAAGTACAACAAATGCTACCTAACATAACCTGCTTTTCCACATTATAGTAATAAGAGTGTATTTAATGTTCTCAGTTGTTATTTTCAATAGTTTTGCTAAAAAGTTTATTCACATTCTTTGAAATTTTTCTAGCAAGTTTTCCGAGTTGAATGGAATGCAGATTAAATATCACATGGCTGTAATTGTCACATTTATCCACATTTTGACTTTCCTGTTGCTGGAAACGTCGCACACATAGCAGGGTCGCTCTCGGGTCACACGTCCAGTCGGAGTCTGGGATCTGAGTGGTTTTCAGGCTTCTGACTGTACATCTGAATGTTAAGAGCACCAAAAAAACCATGAAAGCAGATCAGATGGCATTCCTGCCTTCTAAACAAGCTCATATCTCTCTGCTGTCTCTCACTGAAGTGTGAAGTGTGTGTGATCATCTTTTGTTGGAAGAATACAGAGCATAGTGACGTCTCTATTTTTACCCCATCCATAGGTATTAATATATATATGTTAATAGAGGTTGAAGAATTCTAATGCAGTGACTTAAAGTACAAATAAAGTACTCGTTCTTATATTCATTTTAGGATCATTGTTTAATTAAAAATACAATAAAATCAGCAATATTGTGAAATATTATTTCCTTTTCAAATAGCTGTTTTTTATGGGAATATCTTTTGAACTGTAATTTATTTCTTTGTTCAAAGCTGTATTTTCAGCATCATTACTCCAATCTTCAGTGTTGCTGTACATGATCCTACAGAAATTATTCTTGTCATGACTGACTTTTATCCCCAAAATACATGTGTATGTGTACATGCACTGCTCCAAAAAAAATAAAGGGAAGACTTAAACAACACAATGTAACTCCAAGTCAGTCACACTTCTGTGAAATCAAACTGACCACTTAGGAAGCAGCACTGATTGACAATCAGCTTCACCTGCTGTTGTGTAAATGGAAGAGACAACAGGTGGAGATTATAAGCGATTAGCAAGACCCCCCAATAAAGGAGTGCTTCTGCAGGTGACCACAGACCACTTCTCAGTTCCTATGCTTTCTGGCTGATGTTTTGGTCTCTTTTGAGTGCTGGCGGTGCTTTCGCTCTAGTGTTAGCATGAGACGGAGTCTACAACCCACACGAGAGGCTCAGGTAGTGCAGCTCATCCAGGACGGCACATCAACGCGAAGGTTTGCTGTGTGTCAGCGTAGTGTCCAGAGCATGGAGGCGCTACCAGGAGACAGACGTGGAGGAGGCCGTAGGAGGACAACAACCCAGCAGCAGGACCGCTACCTCCACCTGTGTGCAAGGAGGAGCACTGCCAGAGCCCTGCAAAATGACCTCCAGCAGGCCACAAATGTGCATGTGTCTGCTGAAACGATCAGACTCCATGAGGGTGGTGTGAGGGCCGGCGTCCACAGGTGGGGGTTGAGCTTACAGCCCAACATCGTGCAGGACGTTTGGCATTTGCCAAAGAACACCAAGACTGGCAAATTCACCACTGGAGCCCTGCGCTCTTCACAGGCTGCTTTTGGAACCTGGGAATGCAAAATGTTTGTGTGTCGTGTCATTCTTGAAGGTGTGTTCATTTCTTCGCTGTGTGTGTGTGTGTGTGTGTGTGTGTGAACTGTGAGGAATGCTGCTCTAAATATAACTCCAGGAGCCTTATGCTGGGGCACACAGTGACCCGCTGCCATTTAAAACAGCGCTGGGACTTTGGCCCTCTAGTGGTTGAAGAGTAAAACACAAGCTACTTCTGTGTTGTTTTACTCGTTTTTAATGTCTGTGCATTTATAAAAAATATAGGCTTATTTTAGTGCATAAATGTTAAAAAACTGAAATTCAAATGTTGTTTTACCAACAAACTGAAATACAGTATCTTTCCAGTACACACACACACACACACATATATATATATATATATATACAAATCTTTTGACATTTATTTTAAGCAAAATAATAAATAAATAAATGTGTGTGTGTGTGTGTGTATATTTATTTATTTATATATATATTATTTTATATAATATATATATATATATATATATATAATTTATTGGTTTTGTTTTTTATTAACTGTAATAATATTTACAGTAATATTGTGAAAAAATATTTCATAATACGTATGTATGTTTGATAAAATAATTGTGGCTTTGTTCAGCAAAAGAGAATTCTTTTAAAAACATTATAGATTTGTTAATTTATTAACAATATTTTTAGCTGATACACATTACTATTAGTGGCATGTAAGTTCAAAAAACAGAAACTATTATAAAATGGTTAGTAATCATTGTTTTTAAGCACAAAAAGTTACACAGTGAAGGGAAAAAACCTTTAGAGTGTATTTTACAAGTTTAATGTGTTTACATTCTATTTTTGTTGTTATTTGTGAAATTTGCGAGACATTTCTGAGAGAATTGTTTTTTTGTTTTTTTTCAGTGCAGCTTTAATCACTGTTAAATTACAGCTATTAAAATGCCTGCCGGTCTTGTGATTCCTGAGTTTTTCAGTATCTCTCTCTCTCTCTCTCTCACACACACACACACACACACACACACTCTCAGGGAATGCGGTGGTATTTCTGCTGTGCCCTGCAGCACCGCTGCTGTATAAATTTTACTGTCGTCATTTTTCTGCCTTTTGATGCAGTGAGTGTTGTTTGAAGATCAGCCATGGTTTAATTGGCTGTGAAATATCTCTGCGGATCGGATCGGCCCGGAGCGGGAAGTTTAGCCCAGAAGACCACCAGAGATGGAGATACGGTTTAGAGAGGCTGAACCTATACCTAACTAATGATTGAGGGTCTTAACTGTTCAAACATTTGTGTTCAGTTCAAATAATATTGAAGAAACCGATGCGTTTATTTAGTAAGGACGCAATGACTGCCTTAACAACTGAAGCCATGAGCTCCAGACTTGTGTGTCTTTAATTTTATCTTCAGCGAGTGAAATTCTGCTCAATCGTATCGAGATCAGAAGATTGACTCCTGGGTTTCTTTTGCTGTGTGTTTTTGGTCTTAAGCACTCTGATGAGCCTTCTGAAATATCCCCTTTATTGTTGAATATGATCCTCATCGAGCCAAACCGTGAAAAGATGTGCTGGTTATGTGGAGGTCTAACAGGGCGGTGCTGTGATTTATTGTCGTGACTCAGTCTTGACCAAACACCCTATAGCAGAGGAGCACTGCTGTTTCCAGACATCAGCAGCCAAAGCTTGACGTTTAGAACAGAGACAGGACTCGGAGTTGTTTTTCTGCACTAAAAGCATATGTGAGGATTGTGAGTTAGTGGTTTATGCTTCATTTGGGCTTTTTGGGGGGGGGTTCCAATAATAGAGACAATGCCGAGGAGGATGGAAATTGTTGTTCACATCCATCCAATCAGAGCTCTCAAAACTACTGGAAGTCAAATCATAAGGTCTGTAACTGTAATAATTTACCCCTCCACAAATCAAAGCCTTAAATTTAATGCGATTTTGATTTAATTTAGAGCTGTCAAACGATTAATCGCATCCAAAATAAAAGTTTTTCTTTACATAATATATGCGTTTATGCTGTGTTTA